>JALBUQ010000169.1:0-44836 GCA_024364755.1 Pseudohyphozyma bogoriensis
CGGTGAAGGCCCAGAGAGAGGCTTTCGCGGCGCGAGAGGTTCGAAGGGGGAGGGATTGGGCGGTGGTGCTGGTTGAGGTGGAAGGGAGGGAGGAGGTGTCGATGGAAGAAGCGGGGCGCTTGAGAGAGAGGGGCGCGGAAGACGACTTGGGCTTCGTGGCCGTGAGCTGGCAGCGCGGGGTCCGCCGAGCATCATCAGCACCGGAGCGCATTCAGAGGTTATCATGGGAAGGACTCACCACGCCATCCGTCGTCGTTCCCGCGAGGCCAACCATCCTCAGCTCGCCCGCGACATCGCCGCTCTCGGCCGCGTCGCCACGGATCTGGAGAGCACCTCCTGGAGCGAGCGCCGGCTCGAGGAGGGAGACGAGGGTCGAGGTGATGAGAGTTGGTGGGAGGAGGAGGGAGATGAGGGTGAACTGGGAGGGGAGGAACGTCGTGGCTGGTAGCGCGAAGACGAGTGCACGCGAGCATGCGAAGGAGAGAGAAGAAGGATCAGTACCGGCCGTTTCATCATGCATCTCATTTGTTCGCCAACTGGTAGTAAACATTCCCATCCAAACCATCGTCCACCTGGCATCCACCCGCCGTCGCCGTTTGCTTACTCCGCTCCGTTCGCCGAGCACGCCAGACGCCAGGGAAAAAAAAGGGGGGGATATTGACTCGAGGCGAGAAATGGGAGACTGACCACCATCGACGATCCTGTCGACCATCTGCTTCTCGACTCCTACTTTCCCCTCGTCGCTCAGGAGCGTGATGAGACTCTGGTACGAGCCATCGGCGGCAGCGGCTTGGGTGCCGACGACGAGCACCGTCGCCGCTGGTCCTGCTGGTGCGGCGGCTGGGGCAGGAGTGGCGTCGGCGGTGGGAGCGCTGGCGACGGGCGCAAAGACGTCGTCGTCGTCGGGGAGGATGAAGCCTGGGGACATGGTGGGCGACGGTGGTGGAGGAGGGAGGAGGCGAAGGGAAGGTCAAGGAAAGGGCACTTGGTGGTTGGTCAGGAATCTTGGTCAGCCCGCGCGGCTCGGCGCAAACGGGAATCTTATCTGACTCAAGGCCCAGAATTTCAATACAAAAGTCGAGACTGTTCATTAGCAACCTTGGTAATCGTCCTATTCAGGAAAGGAAACGAGCGCTCGGCCTCGTTGTAAGCAGCAATTCCGTCGGGCTGGCTGCTTTGTTGTATGTGAGTAGACTAAAGAGCGACTACAATTCCTCTTCTAAGCTTGAGGCCCTCGAATTGAGAAGAAGAGAGAGCCACGTCAGTGTCCTCCAAAATCCGCGGAGCTCTCTCTCTGGCCCTGGGCCCAAGTCACGGCTGTCGCTGAGTGCTCCTCCTCTCGCGCCTCACCTCCATCCTCCCGCCGGCAGTACTCGCACTTCTGCACATACCTACACTCGTCCATCAACCGACCACCAGCACCCACGAACCCCTTCCACCTCGACCCGTCAACCCTCCAGCCCTCAGCCACCGCCCTCGCTCCTCCTTCCACCACCCAGCCCAGCCTTCAACGCTCACCATGTCAGGCGGCGCGCTCCAATCCTCGGGCAAGATTCAAAAGATCGACCCCAACGTGAACCGCATCCTCTTCGTCAAGGTTCGTTACTCTCCCCCCTTCCCTTTTTAGTCGCTCGTAAACTCACTCGAAACGCGGGAATGGGGACACAGAACCTCAACTACAAGACTCGGGGCGACGACTTGTACGACTTGTTTGGCAAGTATGGTGCGATCAGACAGATTAGGTTGGGGAACGAAGCCAAGACGAGGGGGACGGCGTTTGTCGTGTATGAGGACGTCGCGGACGTGAGTTGTGGCCCCTCCTTCCCTCGCTTGCTTGCTTGCTCTCGGGGGCGGATGGATCGAGGGGAAGGAGGATGGAAGGTGGGGTGTGCTAATGTGTGAATTATCGGGCAACAGTCAAAGAACGCGTTTGAGCACCTGAACGGCTTCCACTTGCAGGAACGGTATCTCGTCGGTCAGTCGCCTCTCCTCCTCCCCTCCTTCTCCTCCTCCCTCTTCAGCGCTCTCCACAAGCAACTGACACGGAATTCCAACACAGTGCTATACCACCAAGCAACAAAACAAGCCGCCAAGGCCGACCTCGCGAGGCGTGAGAAGGAACTCGCAGAGCAGAAGAAGGTCCGTTGCGCTTCTTTCGCCTTCCCTTCCCTCTCACTGGGGCGGAGAAACGCAGCTTCTAATGACTGTGCTGGGCGATGCAGAAATACAACATCCCGGAAGCGGATCAGTGAACGGTTGTCCGTTGCGCGGGTGGGGAGGAGCGAAGGTGTTTGTATACGATTGCACGGCGCGTAGGAGCAGGGACGGAAGGTGGTGTAAGAGTAGGTGTAAGATCATACTTCGTTATCACTCACTCCCTCGCTATGCCGTGAAAAGGGAGAGGTCTTGAGTGATGTAGGATGCGAGGGTCGTTGACGGGGGAGCAGAAGCGCGTTGAAGCACGTCCAAAGTGCAAGAGACATGGGTGCAGAGAGTGCAGCAAGACAGTAGGCTGGAAGTCCACTCCGTGGCTAAATGGATGAGGGAAACGCCGATACGTACAAGTGGCGAGGGCCGGGTTTGGGACACGTGCTCCTGCTGTCTCCACCATCGAGTACAACCGTTTGGCGACAGCGCGCAACTCCTCTCAACAGCTCTTGAGCTCTTCTTCACAATCGGCAAGCAAACACTTGTATGCAGTTTCCATTATAAATGTACACGTTCTTGCAGACATTCCCGACGTCCTCAACAGCAAGTCGATTACTCTGCGGAGCAAAAAGTTGTCAGCACGAGGGCAAGCTTCCTCTTTATGGTGAAAAGCTAAAAAGAACGTACTTCGGTAGAACTCCCTCCTGAACTGAACGTAAAGCTGCAACACACCACGGTCGAAGCTCGACCTGAATCCTCGCTTGTGCGAGTACTCCCATTGCCTGTTGACGATCGTGAACGCGAGGTCTTCGTATGGTGCTGGCGAGAGACGGGAGAAGATCAGCATCGGAGAAGCTATAATGATGAGACGATAGGAGAGGGGAGCTTACGACCGGCGCTGAACAAAAGAGTGCAGGTGTCGTCGTTGCCCTTCTCCTTGATGACTTTGTACGTTCTGGAGGGGAGACAGTCAGCTCTGGATGCGCTCCCCCAGGCGGAAGTAGAAGCAAACGCACGGAGTCTTTGTCTTGTCGATAAGATCTGGGTAGAAGATGTTAAACTTGTATCCCTGCACGACCTTGGGAGGCGGGTTGTCGGTGCTAAAGCGGTAAGCACGCGTCAGCACTCATGCCCTTCTCGAAACCTCTTAAGAAGAGAACAATACGCACTCGTAGTGCGTCTGGTTGTACTTGTTCCACTCGTAACCAGTGTGCACCTTGTTGAAGTACCTCGGCTTCCTCGGTCGGTACTTGTCCTCCCACGTGTACGCCGTCTTGGACATCTCGACCTCCATGTTGAACAGCTCCTCCTCCTCGTCCAAACCCTGACCAACTGCGGCTTGGTAGATCTCCTCGTCCTTGGCGGGCTTCTTGACCTCGCTCGCCTCGGGAGCGGCCGACTTCTTGGCGACGAAGCGCGTCGAGACGACGGAGCGACGTTGAGTGTACTGCAGGGCGGGATCATGGAATCAGCACACCGCTGAAAGAAACAGACTACAGCATGACTGATCAAAAGTAACTCACCAGCTTCTGCCTCTCCTCCTCAACCTCGACAAGCTCGCACGTCCTCATCTCTTCCGGGATCTTCGTCATCAACCTCGGCTCGAGGCTTTCGTCCCACTCCTCCGCCACCACCTCCACCTCGACATCCATATCAACATCATCCTCATCCTCGTAAGCCTCGGCGACTCCTTCATCCGCACGATCCGCCGTCGCACCAAGCGAGTGCTTGACCTCCTCCTTGAACCTAACCGCCTCGTCCCTCTGCTTCCTCCTCAACTGCTCCAACCTGTTGCTCAAAACAACCTCATGCATGTCCCTCAACTTGCCCTTCGCCTTCCACACAATCAACTCCTTCAAGAGCCCCTCCCAATACTCGACATCAACAGGCTCGCCACTCCCCAACTTCCTCTGCACCTGGTTCTGCAACGCCACGAGTTGGTCGTACGTCTTTCCGGCGAGGAGTCGAGTGATCTCGGCTTTGACGCCAGCGTTGGCGCGGGTCTGGTCGGCGTATGCGGTGACTCCGATGGCTCGTTCGGTGCGGAGGGCTTCGAGGGAGGCGGAGGAGACGATGAGGAGTGCGCGCCAGAACTCGAGGTTGGACTCGAGCTTCTCGAGTGAGAGGTACATCTTGATGTCTTCGTGGAGCTCTTCCGAGTCTTCGAGGGTGAGGTTCTGTTTACAATGGATGCCATGAAATCAGCTACCCCGCCCAACGTCCAGCCAGCGCGAGAGAGAGACAACAAACTCACATCAAAGATGGTGTATGGCTCCTCCGTATCAACTTCCAACCCCTCTCCCTCATCCTCAATCTCGTCCTCGTACCCTTCATCTCCCGGCTGCTTCGGCGGCTGACTCCACTTGAGGTTTAACGCGAGGAAGTCGATCGGCTTGGCCCTCCTCTCGCGCACCCTAATCTCAGCTCGCTTCTTGGCTTGCTCGAGGTGGAAGTCGTCCTCCCTGTCGATCCAGGCTGACATCTGCGCCGACTCGGCCATGCGCGCCGCTCGCATCTGCTCCTCCTCGCGAAGCTTGAATTCGGCTTCACGCTCTGCTCGACGCTGATTGAGACGCTCAATTTCTTGCTGTTAGACCATCGAGGAGCGGCATCAGCTTCTGTGGTCTCCTTCACGGCAAAGGAAGAGCTCGACGCACCTGACTCTCGATCTGCCTCTCAAGGTCCCTCTTCCTCGCTTCCTCGACCGTCATGCCCGACTTCCTCTCCTTCTCCCTCTTCTTGCCCCACACAAACTTGTCTCCCAAGTTGGCATCGTGGAACGGGTTGTCGGTACTCGAGTAGAACGAGACCTCGGCTGCTGCCAATCGCGCTTCCGGGGGCAAGAGGAGAGCAGCGTCGGCGGCCTTCTGGGCCTTACGCTCCGCCTTGCGAGCAGCACGTTCGGCAGAGGTTTCACGAGGCTTCGAGGATCTGTTTGGTGGGAATCATCAGCCGTGAGCACAGGCATAGGCGCGAAGGAAAGCAACGTACTTCGATGACTTGTCCTTGTCCCTCGACCTGCCCTCCCTGTCGTCCGACCGATGCTTCTTACTTTCCCTCCTATCATCATCCCTATCCCTTCTCCTCCTATCATCGTCTCTGTCTCTCTCACGATCGCGGTCCCTCCGTCGGTCGTCAGGCGAGCGCGAGCGGCGGCGCGACGACGAGTGACGGTCCCGGTCGTCTCGCGAGTAACGGTCGTCACGGGAGTAGCGGTCGTCTCGACTGCTTCTGTGGTCGTCGTATTTGGTCGACATTGCGAGACGTTGCTGGCGAGCAGGCAGCTGGTGGCGAAGCAGGCCCAGGCAGGCGAAGGCGCACCTGAGCTGGCCGCAAAGTCCCGAGTAAGGGGTTTATTTTCTACTAAGAGCACGTGTTCATTGGGCTGTCACTGGAAAGGCTTTGGTGGTACATGTAGGCTGAAATATGATGTCACGCTGGTCTATTTGTTTCCTTTCCATTTTTACAGCTTCCGTCCGGCCTAGGCGACATCTTCAGAGCCACTTCTTGAACCACTCGACCGTCTCGTTGAACGCGTCCTCCTTGCCGTGCCTGAGCTGGATTCACATCACTATCGTCAGCTCCTCGAACGGTATGAACTCATGATCCATACACTCACCACAGGGTCAGACATGTCCCCACGTACGGCGAAACCGTGCTCGCATCCAAGGTAGACTGTATCCACGTGGCAAAGTGTAAGCGGTGAGTTTAACGGGAAGTGCCTCGAATATGGTGGCTTACAGTTTCGCTTGTCTTGAAAGAGGCCATTGGACGCTCAGCTATTGGTCTACTGGAAAGAGGGCTGCAACACTCACAGAAAGGCTCTCCAGCGAAGACGTTGTCCGCCGCCTCGCACGCATCCTTCCCGAACTGGAGGACAGAACATGTCAGCTCCAGAGCCACATCACGCTCATCTTAAAATTGGTAGCTTACAGCATGATCCTTTTCAGCCGTGTTCCAAAGAAGTGGGAAAGACCCAACGGCCTTCAACGCCTCCAAGTCGGCGGGGATTTTGATGAGCGATGGGTGTGCGACAGCACCTGCGTGAATCTGGCCCTGAAGAGTCAAAGAGCTTTCAGCGGTCCAGTAATTAGTATTTTTCTGTGAAACGACTCACGTCAAGGGCAAGATCGACGACGTAGCGCGCTACAGACCAACCAAAGAAAGAACCACGTCAGCAGTCATTCTACTCATTCATATTATCCGCAGAACAGAGCGCAGCTCACCACCAAAGCAGTATCCAGTAGCCGCAAACTTCTGCACTCCCTTCTCCTTGAGTCCAGCCAAGAACTTGTCCACGACGGGCCGTGTAGCAGCCTGATCGTGCTTCGCCAACCAAGGCTTCGGATCGAATCCCTCCAGGTTGCCGTTGAGGCGCTCGAGCGGGAAAGGGTCGCCAAAGAAGACTGTGAGAAATTGCGTGTCAGGGATGTGCTGAGACTCTCACTGGGGTGGAGGTGGAGCTCACTGTCAGGGAAATACGTGGCGAAGCCGCTGGCCGCGAAAGAGTCGACGAGGAGCTGGCGGGAGCTGACAATGTCAGCTGGGTCTCAAACGACTACAAGCCTCTCTCTGAGGGAAAAATTGACCTTGTTGTTGACAAGTGCGTGTCCGAAAGCGTCAGGAAGGAAGACGATCGCCTTGGTCGCATCGAACTCAGCGGAGGGGAGTGCGACATCTGCTCAGGGAAGACCTTCAGCTCATTACCACCACAAAACGAAGGAGGGGATGGATTGATACAAGTTGTAACATCTCCGATGTTCTCCATCTTGCCCGTCGGAGTGCCCTCATGCTGAGATGGACAATCGTATGGAACTTAGCAGCGGCGATGGTGCTGGGGGTCCAGGTGGGACAGGAACAACGTACAATAACGCCAGACACGCAGCACTTTGAGAGAGTAGGTTGAGCCATGTTTCTGCCTTTCGGAAGACGAAGGTGGGAAGAAGGAAAGGGACGAAGCGACGCACAGGGAAATGAAGGAGGGAGAACTGGAGGCCAGTTTGTGGGGGTGGAGGCCACCGTTGGAGGCCGCGATGTGCGGAGGTCAGAACGGGAATGATGCCTAGCTCTAAGGGACATTTCTCATATGTCGTCGAAGCACAAGCAGCTGGTTCTGTGACGATAAGCGATGTCAGGGCGAAGATGGCGGCCCCTACGGGTGGCTGACGTGTCCTCGCCTTGCCACTCACATTTCGATCTGCGAGACCTCACTCTCGGACAGTGAAGACGTTGTGCACACAAGTCTGAACCCTTCTAGCGTTCAATAGAAGCCACAACAAAAGAAGATACAGTTCTTCAGCTTTGACGGCACAAGGCCTGCTCATAATAAGCGGCTGAAGAGGGTGACGGAAAATTCAGCGTCTGAGGATGATTTATCTCTGTAACTGCCCTTGTTGAAGGAGTCTACTTTGCTCCGCGCGTGAAGCAGCCTGATTCAAAGAGAAGAACAGAAAATAGGGGGCTTCCGACGCGCGTCCAAAAATGTTTGTTGATCTCCTCTCGCATCGTACTTTTCCTTCAACTCCCACCCCTCACACGACTTTTCGAGAATCACCTCTGTTCCTGGGACGACCCATAAATTTCTTATTCTAAGCTCGCCTCGAGTCGTCCCTTTGGGTCCACACTCGACCGCAAGCTCGAACCGCGTCGCTCGTCGAGAGCCGCGCCTGTCTACGATGTCTGAACATGACGAGGGTCGACCGGCTCAAAAGAACAAGAGACCTCCGGGCTGGCAAGAGGATTATATCGTGCAACCGTCGCCCTCTCGCCACGCCGGACCATTAACATGGGCTCGCCCGCCACCTCAAACTCTCGCACGAAGCGATCCTCTCACTGCTTCGGAACCATCAAGTGATCGTACGTTCTATTGCTCATGTTTTGGAGGAGTGAAAAGCTGAGACTGTCAATACAGGAGGCGGAGTGGTGCTCAACAGCCTGGAGGAGGCTAAGCTCGCACGAGACCGTTTGAGACTCGTTCCGGTATGTTGCGGAAAAGTTATCCATCACGTGCAATGGCTAATAGTCTACAAATGATCAGATGGATGCTCCCTCTCGTCGTGTTCTCTCAATCTCAGCGACTTCTCCGGAATCGGATGACGCACCTTCGACATCGGACGCCGCACCGGCTCCAGCCTCGGAAATTCCACCTGCTTTGACATCCGATCCTCAAGCCCTCCAGAACCCAGCCATTTTGCACCAAACCTCCGTATCAGAGTCAACAACCTTCGACTCTCCGTCGAAACCGAGGTCACAATCACTACGGATCGATGAGCGGCGAGATCGCGATAAAGCTTCGCTCAAGGAGTTTGTCTCGGGCAAGATTGTCAAGATGAAGCTGCAGGACCTCCTCTCGGGCGTCGGCGGGCAGGATTGGAGTCTGTCGGTGGAGTCTCGGGCCCGAGCTCTTCTCGAGCGGGGAGGAGTGACGGATAGGCGGGTGGAGCAGCTGAAGGCGTCGTTTGAGGACGAGGCTCGTGTGAGGGCGAAGGCGAAGGAGGAGGGATCGAACGCGAGAATGGACAAGAAGAAGGCGGGGAAGGCGAAAGAGAAGAGTAAGGAAGGAGCGGCTAGGAAGGGAAAGGCGAAGGCGACAGCGGAGGAGGAGGAGGAGGAGGATTTGGTCGCGGGCGAGATGGTCGAGTCGCCGTTAGCGGAGCTGACATGGCTTATGGAGTTCGCCCAAATCGTAAGTTATTCTTCCAGGTCAGTGTATAGCTACAGCATTGCCGACTTTCGTCCTGAACAGGCCGAGAATGCTACCCCCGTTGACACGGAACCTCGTCGACTCTTCCTCTCGGCGCCGACGAAACCGCTCACGAAAGGCACCACGGTCGAGCATAAGAGAAAGCCGGACGCCATGCTGGCGATCTCGAGGAAGAACGTCTGGACCTCCGTCATGGTTCCCATCGAGTTCACCACGACCGATGTTGCCAGCGAAATACGTCGTGAGATAAATTTCTGGGACAAGAAAGTCGTCCAGCAGGTGATGAACATGGCCGATCTGTGGAAGGAGCAGCCTTGGCGACTCTTTACCCTGGGACTTGGGTTCTTCGATGGCATCTTCGTCGTCTTCGTCTTGGACCGCGAGTGCCTCCGCGTCGCCGAGATCCACGACTGCTGGACGCAGAAGGGTGTGGCCCACGTGGCAGCACTGCTCGAAGCGCTCCGACTCGCCTCTCTCGACGTCCTCGGCTTCAATCCTCTCTTCGGCTATACCCTCGAACTGCTTCCCTCGACCTTCTACCTTTCCATTCTCAAACCGACGCTCCGCGACGTCGAAATCCGCGACCCTCGTTCTTTCGCCACGCCCAGCCCGCCGACCAGTCGAGGAACGCTCGTCTTCGCAGGATACATCGTCGGTGATGGCGGGAACGAAGGGCTCGTCATCATCAAGTTTCATTTTCCCGACGAGCGTCGACGAGGGCGCGAGCCCGCGTATCTCGAGGACCTCAACAAGGCTAAACCCGACGACCCCAAGCTCCACGTCCCCACTCTCGTCTACGGATGCTCCTTCGAACGCCTCTCGTTCCAACTCAGCGGGAAGCACGAGGACGAGTATCGCAAGGCTCCACAGACGAACTTCAAGCTCAAAAACCTCACGCACCGAAACCTCGAACTTCTCGTCACTTCCACCCCCGTCCCCCTCGCCTCCGTTCTACCCGCCCAATTCACCCCCGCACCACTTCGCGTCTTTGGAGGCACCGTTGATCAGCTTTTCGGAGGCCTCGCTAGTCTCATCGAGACTTTGGTCGGCGCCCACGAGCGAGGAATCCTCCACCGCGATCCATCGGTCTACAACATCCTCCTCGCCCTCATGAACGACATCGCCATCGGCTTCGGTATTGACTGGGAGTGCGCGACCGACCTCGTCCAACTCGAGTCCGCGTCGAACGTCTCTGCGAAGAAATTGGCTCGAACGGGAACGCGCCAGTACATGGCGCTCGAGATCTTGGACAGGACTGCGACGCACCATCGCTTGAGGCACGACCTCGAGTCGGTCTACTACGTCGTCTGGGCCGTCGTGCTGGCGACCGTAGTCGACGGTCTCGAGAAGCAGGCGGCAGCGGCGGGGCGTCTGGAGAAGGGGGCGATGCAGGCGGAGGCGTTGAAGTGGAAGGGATACCTCAACACGTTCGGATTCTTCACCAGCAACCTGTCCGACGACGTTATCATCGCTCAGAGGGACTCAATCTGGTCTCTCAGGACCGGCGCTCCCGGCCACGTCATGCGGGAGCTGATAGCGACGGACGATCGCAAGCCGATGGCCAACCTCCTCTCCAAGCTCACTATACTGAAAGACTCAGGCCTCGGCCCCCAGCCGGTTGGTAGCGAAAACCCCGCCGACGTGGACCCTAAGGCGTACGAACTTGCCGAGCAGATGGCCGCGTTGTTGCGGAAGGACGAGCTGGGCGCGTCAAAGAACACTTGGTTCAATCAGCTGTACGATTTCTCGAGGCGCGAGTAGTTTGGTATCATGGGGGAGATCTGCATTGTCAGTGTTGTGCTATCCATGCCCCAAAACCTGAGTCCTGCGAGAGGAGAAGCACAAAGGAAAAACCACGTCAGCGCTCCTTTCAAGCGGCTGCCCCAAGTCCGCTGGCCCAGTCCTCGCTCGCTTGCCCTCCGTCCAGTCACTCGCACGATTCTTGGAACGACGACCAGAGACCTCCAGCAGAGTATCGACGGAATCACACACTCTCACTTTTGTACACATCGCCAATCTTGTGCCATCGAGCACCTCGACGCCGTCGTCCACCCCGCGAACGACGACGGCGCGCACGATGGACGAGCTTCGCTGCAACTCGCTCAGCTGTAGGACCATCCTCGTCGGGTCGTGCGTCGTTTTCCCCCAAATTCCCTATATTTCCCTACTCACCTACCTATATGCGATGCAGCTGCGTCGTCACGACCTGGTACGTGCTCCTCCCCTTCCCTCAACACAGCAAGCTCCTCGCTGACTCGCGTGCTCGCTTCCTCGACCACAGCTCGCACTGCTTCTGCGTCCCTTGTGCCGAAGCACTCTTCTCTTCTCCTCTGATCTGGTGTGTCTTCACTCGCTCTTGCGGGATGCAAGACGGAACGAGCTAACTCGCGCGAGCGGACGCCACTCACAGTCCGGCCTGCCAGACCTCCCTCTCGGACAGCGACGACGTCGTGCACGCGAGTTTGAACCCTTCCAACGCCTACAAAACGTGCGCTCGCACCATATTCATTCTTCGTGTTTGGCTTCGAGAAAGAAGCCGAGGGAAGCGAGGCGAGGGCAAGGCTGACCTGCTTTCTGTGGCGCGCGTAAACAACAGCTCGGTGCTCTCTGGCCTCCACCCTTCCGTCATCCTCGACATCGCTGGACGTGCTCTGGTGAGGATATATATCACTTTCATCGAACCTCGATGTCCCATTGCTGAAAGAAAGGGGTTGCAGAACTTCCACAGCTATCAAGTTAGCCAGGAGGCGATGTATCAAGCTATCGGAGCGAAGCGAAGCCAGGAGGTGCATTAATCGGATCTCCGTCATATTAAACAAGCAAGAAGGTGAAGCTGATTCGGAGGCATGAGGGGTGCATAGCGCATCGCGCTGCTCGAAGCTCAGTACGAGAACGTTGTCCGAGAAGCGACGTCGGAGATCAACCGTTCGTCCTCTCTCCTCCATTTGATCGCTGGAATAAAGTGCCGACAACACTCAACCCACCTTCCCTCTCGCAGTACTGAAGGAACGTATCGGAAGTGCGTTCCTTTTCTTCCTTTCCTCGCAGCTCGCGTCTCGCTGACGTGTTCGGGTTCGTCCTTCATCAGCTGCCGAGAAAGACCTCGAACTCGAACGCCGCAAAGTCAGGGAGCTCCACGAGACTCACAAGCAGAACGCCAAAGCCTACTCCAAGCTCCGAGTGCGTCTTGCTCTCCTTCGTCACCTCTGCTCCTTCGCGCTCGCTTTCGACCATGTTGCTGATGGACGCGTACGCGGCTTCGCAGGCGCAATACGACAAGCTTCAGCAGAGGGCGCTCTTGGGTCCTGTCGGCGGTATCGGTGGAGTCGGAAGCCTGAACTTCGCTGCTGGCGGTGGTGGAGGAGCGAACGGACCGACGCAGAACTCGGGAGGTCACGGTGGGCAGAGGCAGGCTCAGCCTTCGTCGCCTCCACGTCAGCTCCACCAGCAGAACCAGAATCAGCACCACGGAGGACCGACCTCCACTCCTCGTCGTCATTCGGGACCTCAGCCACTCGGACAAGCTTGGGGAGGTGATGGAGGAGGAGGGGGAGGGCCAGCACCGCTTCTTCCGACTTCGGCGAACAGGACGAGGAGGCCGCTCCAGCCGATGCCGATCTCGAATGGGAATGTCCCAAGCTCGACTGGATTGGGCGGAGGGTTCTTCGGTGCTGGTGGAGGAGGAGGTGGAGCGAACGCGAGAGGTGTCGGTGGTGGTGCGGGTGCTGGAGCGGGGATGTTCACGGGTGGGATGGGAGGCGACAGCAGTAGCTCGAGGGCGTCGAGTCGTGCGGGAAGAGGCGCAAATGGAGCTGGAGGAGTGGGCCAGCTCGGCCACAAGGCTTCGGCGCCGTTTGGGGGACTGGGCAGTTTTGTCAACTCGGCGGCGCAGGGCAGGAGTGGTTCGTCTGTCTCCTTTCGTGAGTAGTAATGAGGAGTGTTTGCTGATTCAGGCTTGATGAGGTGGTGGAGGATTCAGGCCATCGGGGTTCTGAAGTGTGAGCCATGAACGAGGTGACGTGGTCAGGTTCTTGCGACCGTGTTTTTGGTGGTCTTCCTTTTCTTCCCTTTCAACTGTGTTTTTTTCGAGTACTTTCTACATTCTTGTCACACTTGAAACTACTACGCACTGGTTTTACATCATTTTCCAGCGTTCAGCGAGAGAGAGGTCCGAGGAGCTGGCTGGCCCTCGATCGACGCGCTCGCGCGACAGCAAAACAAAGCAAGTCCCGACGCGGGCGCTCTGCCTTGTTTCCGCCTCCTCGCACCTCGCTATATACTTCTATCTCGATGTCCTCCGACTATCTAAACGTAACAGAATTCCTGAACGATGGCCAGGTCAGCCAGCTCCCAAGCCTCCATCCTCCTCCCTCTGCTCCAAGTCCTGACGCGCGCGTTCTCGCGACTCGCCCAGAAACTGCCATGCAAGATCAAGCTCAACATCCCGAATTGCGGTCATCTCGAGGGCAATGCTGAGCAGCATGTTCGTCCTCTTTGTGGCGACAAGAAGGCGAAGGAAAAGGGAAGCTGACGAGCAAGTGGTGGGCAACAACAGCTGAAGGAGGGCACGACGCTCGAGCTGCCTTACTGGCTCGCTGGCGTCCTCTCAGACCGGTACGTTCCCCCCCTCCCTCCCAGGTCATCTTCAAAGCTCTGCTAAAGAGTACACACCAAAACACAGGGACGTCCTAGACCTGACCATGCCGCGTCCGTACACCGCGCGTATCCGCAACGCGCTCGCCGCTTCGCCCGACTCGGTCAACCTCCGGAACCTCGGTGGAGGAGGTGGAGCGTTCTACGCCGGCGGCAACAGACTGGACGGATTGTGCGTCCCTCTCTCTCTCCTTTTTGTCCCTCTGCGTGCAAGGGGAAGCTAACGCAGCGTGTGGGGGAAACGAAACAGGACGGACGACCCCACCCTCGCGGAGACGCTCGACCACGCGTTCAAGAAACGTCTAGTGGAGGTGTTTGATCAGAGTCAGCACACGAGCGCAGATACCGGTGGAGAGGCCGCGGCGTACGAGTTTTGTCAGGGGTTGGACGCGTGGGAGAGGGAACGTGAGTCGAGTCTCCTCGTTTGTGCTTTCTGGAAGTGGGAGAAGGGCAAGGACAGGGTGCTGATGTGTTTGTCGATGGGGTACAGTGTTTTTGTTGGGAGAGAGCTCGGCGAAGGAGATGAAGAGCTGGTCGACGGAAATCAAAGCGAAGAAGGGGACGCGGTAGATGGGTCGGTCGCATACGTACTATAGAGGGGCAGCCCATGTATCAACAGTGTTGTTTTACCACCCGAAAGCTTTTGAGCGATTTTCAATGGCGGGATTGAGCTCGATGTGGCCTTCTTTCCGCGCGATCAACCGTTCCGTCGCACGTGGCCCGTCGTACTGCCTTGTTCAGCCCAACTTCTGCCTCTCGAGCATCGGTTCAGAGACGGAGCTTCTACCACAACTACTTCCAAATTCAGCGTTTCCTGGGTTGCCAACGTTGAATTGCTGTAATATCCCACCTCCTCCGATGCAAAGGTCGGGCAATCAGACGGAACCGAATGTGTCGGATTGAGCGATTCGAGGCGAGTGGAAGTTCGGCGACTGGGAAAGGAAATAGGGAGGAAGCAGATTTGCATTTAGGCATTTTCCGAATTTACTTCGCCCTTTGAAGATAGAGCTACGCGAGAACAACAACTTTTGAGCACTGGACGTGGATCCGGAGGAAGAGAGAGGCACTACGCAGAAGTCGACAGCTCAGACACGGCAGAGTAACAAATCAACAAACAATTCAAACAACCGAATAAAGTACCTCAGAATGCTCCATCAACACCCATGATCCCATACTCCCTCAGCAAGCCATTCCACCCCGCGCCACCATTGAGCGTCTCCAACGAATGCAACGGCAGCGGCCACGACTGGACCGGTACGTTCGCGCTGAGCCACTCGTCCCCACTCCCATCGGCGAAGAACATGGGATCCATGGCTTCCGAAGTGCTAGGAGGAAGGCTCCCGTCGGAGGAAAAGTTTTCGGGACTGTAAGTGACGAGAGGGGGTGACGTGTTTGTCGAGGAGGGGGAGACACCGTTCCCTAACGAGCTGTAAGGCGAGGTCGCGAGACTAGAGCCCGACGGTGAATTTCCAGACGTCCCAATCGACGCCGAAAGTCCCATGTACGGAATCGGAACTGGTCCAGGTTCGACACTGGCGAGCGGTCCAAGCCTCGTGCCGGCTGGGACGACTTCTGCGACTTTGCGACGGAGGGCGTCGATGCACTTGATTCCTTCTATGGCGACGGTGTTGTCGCTCCCCATTCTTGTGAGGAGGAGACGGGATTCGAGGATCCAAGCGTCGAGAGCCTCGGCTTGGGCGACGTTGGTGGGGTCTTGCAGGATCGCCATGGCTGAAGGAGGAGGGGGGGCTTGTTAGGCGTGAAGGCCACGGAGGACGAGCGGAGACGAACCGAGAGAACATGCGGGGTCGAAGCACTGGAAAGCGAGGAAGAAGAACTTCTTCTGCGCGACCGTGAGCGGGACTTGAGCGTCGCGTTGGAGGCTGATGATCTTTTGCGCCACTGTGCGAGAGGGAGGATCAGCTACGTGGCCAAGACTTGTTGGAAGGAATGAATCGCACTCTCAATCGCGGTAGCCCGACTTCTAAGATATCGATCAGGCTTAGTCTTGTCGAGAGGGAGAAGCAGGTACGGGCGATGAAGCAGCGAGCGCATCCACGACACGTCTGCAATCGCGTGTTAGACGACAATCGCTCCAAGCTCGAAACAAAGAGCACGTACGAAGGTTCATCATCTGCTTGTGATGCGGCAGGAATGGATGCTTCTGAATGAGCTCAAACGACGGCGACTTGAATGACTTCGGCCACGACTCCTCAAAAGCGGCGAGCTCGGCGTCGCACTCGAGCACGTCTTTGTGGGTGTGCGGAAGGCAGCTGAAGCAGCGGTCGGCCATCTTGGCGGTGATTTTGGAGAGTCCAATCTCGAGAATCTGGTAGGCTGACGGAATGAATCCGAGTCAGCATTGAGGAATAACTGACTCTGGGAATGCGCTCACTGTAAGGTGTAGGCACGTCGAGCGGTAAGTCGGGGATAGGATCGCGCGTCTCGGGGTCGATGAGGTTGAGATCAATGTTGGCAGGTAGCTTTTGATCTTGATGGATATCCATGATGACTAGCATGGAGAGCCGAAGGACATCAGTAACGATCGCTTGCAATGAATAAGAGCATTCAGACTGACGGTACGGCCGGCCGAGCGCCAAGCTAGCTCCTCGATCGTAAGAGTACAGCATGTACCTGTAAAAAGTCACTCATGGATAAAAGTCAGCCTCGCCGACCCGCTTACGATAGCGACAGCGCTCTTACCAAACTGTTGAGGAAACCACGTCAGCAAAGAAGCCAAATTATTCCCATTCACAAGAGGAACTCACGACGACGCCTGATCTCTGTATCGTACGGGGACAGACCAAAATCCGCGTTCCTGTGCATGCCTAATGACTGAGCGGTTCGGACAGCGACCGCGAACAAGTTGTAGCTGTCGAGGGAAAGTTAAGCTTCGGCTTCGGCTGGTCTCGACCATGGCCGCAACGACAAAGAACTCACTTGGTCAGAGGGCGTCCCGAGTTTTTGAAGTACAGGCCTTGCAGGAGGATTGCTTCGATCCTGTAGACGTCGGCTGACTCGTTCTAGTCAAAGAGGGAGCATTCAGCATCCATGCGCACCGAAGGCGATTCACTCAGACTCACCTCCTCGCTCTTGTCGAGAGCAGCTTTGGCCTGCGCGACAAGATTCGCTTCCAACTGATGGTAGTCGGGATAGTACTGCTTCACAACCGGTGCCGAAACCTCCGGAAGGAACTGCAACGCCGAAGCGAGGATGATCGACGCGAGCGAGACGAACCCGATCGACGTCGGGAGCGGCAACGAAATATCCGGCGAGACCTGAACAGCCCGCAAGTACTCGAGGAGGAGGCCAAACATCCTCTTTGCCACGTCCTTCCTCGTGACGCTGAACTTGAAGTTCATCGACGCGGGGGAGAAGAAGACGTCGAAGAGGAGGTCGCAGATCGGTTCTGGTGGGAACGCGGCCATGATCGAGGCGTAGGACGGACCGAAAAGGTAGAGGTTCTTCGAGTGGGGTGCTGAAGACCCCGGCTCAAACGTTGACGAGAGGAACGACGCGAGTCTGAGCAGTACACGTGGGATCAGCTCTGCCTCCACCTCCCGCTGGAAACGCAAGCCAAGCCTCGGACTTACGACGACGGTCCATGCCATTGCCCACCTTCGCTGCCCTGAGCTTTCGCCAGCTGACCAAGAGCAACAGCAGCAGTCTCGATGTCCTCCGTCTCGACGCTCTGCCCTCCCGCCGCCAAACCGCCGAGGACGGCGTCCTTGCTCGCGCCGCTCAGAGTCGCCCGAAGCGCGGCCTCGAGCGCGACGACGCGTTGCGAGAGCGAGTTGACGTCTTGTGTGGTCGATGGTGGAGAGTTGGACTGGCCGTTGGAGTTGGAGGAGGGGAGCGGTGGGAGGTGAGGCGTGGCAGAGGAGGCGTGGGGGCTGGTGGTGCGAACGCCGTTCGTGTCGGTACGGTGGCATTGGTCGGCGACCCCTCGCTGCCAGCAGAATAGTGTTACATTTCTACCCTTAATTCCTGTAGCTCAAACATTCACACACCTTGATACACCGAGAGCAAGGGATCTGCATACACACAGAGCGAGGGATGTCAACAAGCCGAGCGGCGACCCCCCACCTCCACTCGCACCAACCATATCGCCCAGCACTCACCTGCTTATCACAAGCTTGTTTCCTAACATGACAAGCCACACAACTGAGCTGCTGCCGATTCCGCGTCTTCTTGACCTTCCGAGGCGGCTCCTCCCCTTCGTCCAGCGCGCCCGCATCCATCCTGCGAGGCGGCGAGTCCTCGAGCTCGTCGTGGGCGTTTAAATCGATCGTGAGATCCTCCATCTCGTCCTTTGAGTGTATTAAATGGGGCGGCGTTTCCGAGGATTGCTGTGGACGAAAGGAGAGCGAGGGGCTCGGGGTTTGCGCTGTCGGCGTCAAGGGGCGTCGGCTTTACTGCTACCGCCGACAATGGTCGGCTTTCCTTTCTTTTGTTTGGCGGGCCGGCATCGAACGCGGAATCGGAACAGAAACACAACATCGCTCACAAGAAAGACATTCAAAGTTTGTTAAAGCACAGTTACATTTTTTGGACGAGTGAAGGTGGCCGTTTGAGAGCGAGCCCTACAAACGCACCGACTCCATCGCAATCTACTCCGCCTTGGGCGCCACGATCCTGACCGTCCTGTCCAACCCACTCGTAACAATCTCCTTTCCAAGGGCACCCCAGCTAACACCCGTAAGCTCACTGGCGTTGTCGTCCGTGACGAGCAACTGCGCCCAAGTCTTGTTGGCATACACCCTCAAGTCGGTACCAGCAGCAGCGAGGAACGAGGCACTCGAGTCAAACTCGAGAGCGTTGACGACAGCACCCTCAGCGAGGTCAATGTTGCCCGAGTTGGAGAGCTTCCTGAGGTCCCAGATCTTGACCTGGGCCGAGCTGGCGGCGGAGGAAGCGAGGTTGTAGCCGTTCTCGGAGAACGCGAGAGCAGCGATGGCGCCTCCGCCGACTTCCGAGTGACCAGGGAAAGTCGCAACGCACTTGGTCGAGATGGCTTCGAAGATTCGGATGGTCGAGTCGGAGGAACCAACGGCGATGAGACCTCCGTCGGGGTGGAACGCGATGGCCGTGTTGGCGGTGCCCTCGGGCGCGTCCTCGGGGAGCGAGACGGTGAGCAGAGTCGAAGGCTTGGCGGTGGTGAGGTCGTGAATGGACCAGGTGCCGTCGGAGCTGGCACTGGCGACGAGCGAGTCGGAGGGGTGGAGGGAGAGCGCGTTGACCTCGCCACCGGTGGTGAGGATGCCAGCCGAGCCGTAGACCGTCTTGTTGCCGTTAGGGAACCAGACGCGAACGGCCTTGTCGAGGGAGGAGGAGACGACGAATTTGGGAAGGGCATCGTCGGTAAGGCCCTTGGTCGCGACGACGGCGGTGACCTTCTTGGTGTGACCCTTGAGCGTGCTGAGGATCTTGGACGTCTCGCGGTCGTAGATCTGAACGTTCTTGTCGAGTCTGAGCAAAGGCAGGGAATGAATAAGTCAGACATCAACTATCGAGCGATGCAGAGAGAAGGGGACTGACCCTCCGGTAACAATCAGGGACGCATCCTTGGCCAAGCCAATAGCAGAGACGCCGGGAGGCTTGGTACCGTGGAGACTGGGGATGGTGGTCGAAGTGGTGTAGGCCTCGATATCGGCAGCGGTAGCATGGCCCTCGGCGGCCTTTCTCTTCTTGCGTCCGCCCGAAAGACTGTGTTTACGCACACCCACAGACACGCGTAAGCTTCTCGCCCTTCCTCCAACTTTCTTGAGTAGAGAACAACACGCACGTAGCAACAGTAGCCTCAACTCGGGACTTGGCATCGCCGGTCAATCCGCCAGCGGCAGCCTCCGCCTCGACCTCCATCTCGACATCACCGCCAGCACTCGGCTCGGCGGAGAATCCAGCTCCAAGAGTCGCCTTGACGGAAGCGAGGGCACTAAAAGCATCCCAATTTAATCAGTGAGACCCCTCAGTTGCCATTCAGGAAGAGAAGAACGCACCTCCTGGCCTCATCGCGCTCGCGAGTGATCCTAGCCAACACCCTCATCGCGGCATCCTCCTTGTACAACGCGTGCGAGAGCTCCTGGCGAAGTTCAGCGCCCTGTTTTCGTAGTTCGAGGCACTCGAGCATGACAGAGTCCCACTCGCCCTGAAGGACGTGCAGGAGCGCGGGAACGGAGGTGAAGGTGGGAGGACGGGGAGGAGCAGCGGGGGTTGAGGGAGCTGTTGCGGTCGATCCACGAGGAGGTCAGCATCGCCGTGCTCGTGAGCAACAGTTCTACCACCTCCAACTTCATTGTTTCACAAGTCGCATCAAGAGCGAGCTGAACGTGAAGTGTGTCGAAGGCGGTAGGAGGGATGGGACTGACCAGTCTTGACCTCGACCAAGTCATCCTCGGTAAGGGCCTCGCCCGTGACGGGATCCCTGCCCTCGTTATCCTTCAGGTACTTGAGCACGAGCTCCTTCTCGTACACATGGCCCGACTTGGTGCTCAGCACGGGGTGCAACGGCGGCTGTCCAGAGATGGCGCAGAAGAGGGACACTACGCGCAAACGCACACGAACGACGAGGTCGACAGGACGTCAGCTTGACTGCCTGGAGCACAACTATCTGTATCTAATTCTCGAGCTCATGACTTACTCTTTTGATGTTGTAGTTAAGGGACGAAGGGCGACGCTCCGAGGGCTGCTCGACTTCGCCCTGCCCGTGTCAAGCCCGGATCGCTACCCCGAGATCGGGCTAGAGTGACGTGGCGGCATTTCACGTCCGCACAACTTTAGCCCCTTGTTCTCAGAGACTCTCACCTCTCAAAAGTTCCACACAAATCACTTATTATGCAAGTCACGTTACTAGACGTGTATCACTACTACTCGGCAGCCGTAAAAGGCGGTCTGGATGATGGTCGTGAGGGGCGCGAACGAGAGTCGGTTCGCGTTGTGCGCGGGTGAGGAGGGGTACTCGATGGTGGGGCAAAAGTTCGTGGAGAAGATGAGGATGAACCAGTCGGAGTTGATAAGTGAGAGGGTGGATTGGGGAAGGTGCGCGCTCGGAGATTAGAGTCGTGGTGGCGTGGTGGTGTGAAAAGGACGTGATGGTAGGTGTTGGATCAAAGGCGACGTCGAGGGGTTAGAATAAAGTGGTGGACGAAGTGGCGTATGAGTGAGTGGGCACCGTCGTCGTTAAGGCCTAAAGTGCAACGTCAGCATCGATGCAAATCTGAACATCCTGGCAGGCAGAATTACGGACCTCATAATCAGAGCGATCCGAGACGAACCTTCAGCTCGTTGATGAGCTTGATAAGCGTCTCCTCCTCGGTAGTTCCCTCCCGCCACGGCTTCGCCAGCTCCTTGTCGTTCTCCTCGAACGAGACAAACTCCGTAAACTTGGAAGTCAACCCACAGTAGGGGTACACGACCTCGAGGACCTTGCCAAGCCCGTCCCATCCAGGTTGGAAGGCATTGACAATGTCATTCCTCCCGCGAGCCCCGCACAACGACTCCTTCGAAATACGCCCTCCGTCGGTGCGCCACGACGTCCAAAACGACCTGGCCTCGTTCGACATCTTCGCATCGTCTCCAAACGCGGGGCTCGTCCTGAACGCGACGACGATGCAGACATAGATGATCGACTCAACATCGTGCCAAAGCTCGTGTCTGAAGGACTTCTCGCCTTTGAGAACGGCACGAGCGAGGAATGGGAATGTTCCCTGCGCGTGAAGAGGTCGAATCAGGATCCACAGCTTTGCGTAGAAAATGGAGAAAATGGGAGAGAAGTCGCACTGATCGTTCGAGTCGCGTCGTTTCCGTTCTGTTCTTATCGAGCGAGAGATTGTAGTCGATGAGACGACCTTCCTTGTTCGAGTCGATCATGATGTTGGCATCGGAAGGGTCGCCATGGACGAACCCGAGAGCGTGGAGGCTTCGAAGGCCTAAGTGCAAACGAAAGTCAGCCATGCTCTTGAAAGTCTTGGGTAGAGGAAGGCGACAAACCTTCAAGAGCGCCAATCAACACAACCACCAGCTCTCTCGTCGACTTGACGGTATAGATTGACTCAAAACACTCCTCGTGGACGGTCCACTCCACCGATCGATAGACAAGTGGTGGCGTGACCAACTTATCCTTCTCTCCCTTCTCGCGTTCCTTCTCCCAAATCTTCCTCCTCTCCTCCTCCTCCTCGTGCAGGTCTTCCGAGTGCAACTCTGGGCCCAGGGAGAACTCGCTGCGAGCACACTCCAGCGTCCTGCTCAGCCCCTTTCGCTCCTCCAAGGTCGCCTTGGCGATCAAATCTTGGATCCTACAAGACTCCTCATTGCGCTCACGCTCGCTCTCGGTGAATACGAGAGAGACGGCGCGCTCGACGCGACTGCCGTCGCCGTAGGCGCACTCCGCTCGGAACGCTGACGTGGCTCGACCCGTGGCCTTGAATCGTCGGAAGACGACTTCAGAGATGCTCGTTGAGAGGAGAGGGGGTGCGGAGGGGGGTCGGAGAGAAGTGGGCGTGAGGTTGTTGAGAGGTGGGTAGGGGAGTTTGAGCGGCGGCGAGAGGGGCGTGAGGGGCTGGAGGAGGTCGAAGGCGAGAACGCCGAGCTCGGTGTCGGAGAGGTGGAGGAGTCGGTAGAGGAGTGTTACGAGGGTGACGTGGGTACACTCGATTGCTGGGGAGTGGAAGAGGCCGGACGGCGTAAGGAGGTAGATAATGAGCGTCGTGTTGACAACGGTGAAGCCATACGAGTGAGTGCGGACGGGGGTTACCGACAGTTGGAAGAGTCGGCGCTCAATCTGGTCTCTTGCCTCAATGCTCTGATTGGTGAACGTTTCTTGTGTCCCCGTCGTGAACTCTGCAACCGCCGCGATTTGCTCCCATTGTCGAAGGTCGTCGGGGCCCTTCGTCCACACCTCGTTGTAATCCACGTATGGCCGAACGGACGGGTCAACGGCTTTCGTCGTGAGGATGACGAGGTCTGGTGGCTTGTCGTACTTTTCGGTACGTGTGGGTTCGGTCACGTTACGCTTCCCCGTTCCGCCGCTGTGGACAAGCCTGGTAGAGCCCTGTCAGAGCAAGCCATCAATTTTAGCTGGACTCGTGCAAATGCGGGCCGCCCAGGAAAACCTACGTACCGGGATGCTCTCCAGAACTTCTTGCAGCTCAAGTACCACATTTCCCGCGCTAACGCCATGTTTCCACTGTCGAGCTTCCGCTTCCTCCACGAGCCTCTTCTCCTCAACGCTCCGAGTCCCATCCCCTTCGACGAAGACTTTGCGCAGTGTCGCCGACGGGATCCGACGGTTTCTGAGATCCACCTCGAGAAAAGCTTTCGTACGCGCTTTGACTGCGTCTCTGGCTTCGAGTGAACCGCTTGCGAAAGCGGTTGGTGCGGAGCTGGAGCCGGAGGCACTGGCGGCGTCGTCGTTCCAGGTCGCTGGCACTGAAAACAGGAACAAGTCAGCTGCTGGGCCTTGCAACACAAGCAAATCTATCTACACATACTTTCGATTTTGACCGAGTCTCGTCATGCCGCGATTGAGGCGGACGAGGACAAAGCGGGAGGTCAACCAAAATTCGCGCCCAAGTCGGGGCGTCGACATCAAAAGCACGTGTTGTACCGACTACCTTCTTCCTTTAAGGTTCTGCCTGTAGTTTGCTAAAGTGGCTGGGACTCGGATCCATGACCTTTGTGTGATCCAGCGCAAATTATCGGCCAAGAGACGGTGCGCCTGCATCTCTTTCGAACTGCGTCGAATGCCACGCCAGCTCCTTCATTGACGTTGAATTGACGATTCTCTCCAACTTGTGTTTCTTGACTAAAATAATTCAGCCCCAATCTCTCCATGCTTCGTAAAGCCAGAAGGTCAGGCCTAGTCCACCCCCGGCATCGACGACGATCCGCGGACTAGATCTCCCGGCCGTCGATTGAGCCACGCCCGACCATCCACAGCATTTCTGGAGTATACCAAAAATATACAATCAACAGACGTGCCCCTGGGCTCGATCGCTCATGGATGACTCCTAGAGTTCCGCCGGGCGTTTCCTGGCTACCTGCAGTACTTGATCAGCTAGTAGCGCTTGATTTTGGATTCTTTCCTTGCTAGCCTGTGGCCTTACCCGCTGTTTAGGGCGGCGTGGCCACCATCACATGATCTCAATCATTCCTTCTTGTCATTGTGCACTGCCCACTCCAGCCTCCGATCAACAGGCACCACGTCCTTTCCGTCAGTTGAATTCGAGACCTGCCCTTGGACTAACTACTCAGGTCACCAGGGCAGGACAGTACTAAATCACGCGCGAACTTCATGATACTATCTGGCAGTTCTGCAAGCCTCGGAAGAAACCGCGCAAACCGGAGCGTTTCAGGACCTCGAGTCTCAGAGCCACGCACGCGTCAAGCCAGCCTCATTCCTGTCGTTCCGTCTGGAAGCCCACCGCCTCACTCGTCTCTTGCTATCTCTTTCTTGGTGCCGTCTTGTGTGCACCTCCATACTTTCGACACCCCGTCGGCCCGCTTCAGTTCCGTACACGTCATGCTGGCTCGTTTACTCACCGCCCTCACGGCTCCGGCCACAGGGCCCACCGCGCCAGAGGAAGCAGCTTCAGCTCTTGAGAGCTTCAGCCTCTCAAACCCTTCGCCTACCTCCTTGCACCTTTCCGACAACCAGCCGACCGCCGATGGCGCCAAACCCCTCTCGACCTCGCTCGACTACGACGACGACGAGTCGACAGCTAAAGCCTTAGGTGAAGGAGCGTTGCCGCTCGATATCTTCGTGCGAATCAATCAGCTTGCTGCTCCACAGCAACTTGCTACGCTCCTCTCCGTAAGTACCAATCAATGGTCTTTTCCTCGATTCTCGGTCGCCATTGTCAGCTGATGATCTCTGACGTGTCTCAGCTCTCGAGGGCGTTCTTCTACTTGACCGCCCGGCGGTACTACCACTATTCCTGCCGGATACACTCCTTCAACTGCTTCCCTCCTCCCGACCCAACGAAGGACCACTCGGTCCTCACCTGGTGCTGCCACTTCGAGCGTCTCCGGGTCGGCGCCAGGACATACCTCGCCGCCGCCCCCATCGCCAAAGGCAGCATCGAGTTTCACGATGTCCGAAAGATGTGGATCAAGCATGAGAGGATCGTCGTTGCGGGAATCAGGACCGCCGGCGAGCCCTTCGGACTCTTCTGGGGTAGCCTGGAGCGGCTCGAGACATTGAGGCAGCCGACGGCGGTGCAGCTGAGGAAGCTGAAGGCTGACTTCCCGGCGAGCTGGGAGGAGAACATGAGCCCCGCCATCTTTGTTGAGATTCTGAGGCCCGATGGTATCGCTATGGCTTGTCACGCTTGGGACGCGCCGGTGTTCGTCTTTGAGCTGAACGACGCCGTGGAAGACGACGATGCTGAGATGGGAGGGTTGGTTTACCCCGATGGTACGGTTGGGAGCGCGATTCCGCGTGGAGTAACTTCATGGAAGGGGGAGTGCGTTGCTGGGGTGATTTTGTGGGCTAACGGAGCGAAACTAGTCGAGGGAAGAGTCGTCGTTTGGGACTTGTTGGGGGATAGGACGCCCTCGCACTACACGTTCGACACTCCATCGGTGAGCTCTCTAAACTGTTGATTAATATGGACATACTGATCTTCCTTCATCCTTCTAGGGCTATTGCGGAGGCGCAAGTATCGAGTTCGTGCACCGCCACCTCCTCGTCCTCACCGTCATCGGCGGCTCCGTCGACAAACCCGTCGAAATCCATACCTACCTCGTCTGGCACCCCAAAAAGGGCTTTTGCAGCTCTATTCCTATCAGCCGACCCGAGTCAAAGTACAGCACCGCCCCGCCAATCAAGTATATCCCGCGCGTTCAGGAGTTCGGGGATAGCCTGCCAGGCGGATTCCTTTCGCAGGGAACTGCGTGGATGCACGACGGCTCTCCACCGGATGAGGACGATTTGGTAAGCTTATTTAAGCTTCACTAGCCGGTTCGAGCTCACAGAGTTTTTGCCGGCAGGTCGTGGAGCTCGCGAAGCACCGCCTTCCCCGCGAGGACGAAACCCGTCGCCTTGTTGAGGGTGTCAGCGGCTTCAGAGCGCTCACCAAAGTTGACATGACGGCAATCGATCGTAACCTTTTTGCCATGTAGGATCTCAAGCCCCGCTCCCAGGAATCCTCACTGATGCTCTTCTCTAGGCTGGGACAAGAACTACATCCCTGGGAGGAGTATACCATCATTGAGACGAACCCGACTTTGATACGTCGGTACGGCATGGAGCCTTCGACAAGAGCGGTCCAGAATGGGTTTAGCTGGGCGACCGAGAGCCGGTGGGAGACGTCGACACAGCCCAAGAGGGACGACAACCTCGAGTGGACGACCGTTCCGCTCGCCCCGAGCCCGCCACCCGAAGTCTCGTGGATGGACCCAATGTGTGCTCAAATTAGTGAGGAGCAGGGCAAAAAGAGCTACGACTTCGAGGGAGGGTTCAAGAACCGACGTTTTCGAGGATGCTGGTGAGCGCACGCAAGTTGGCGGTCGAGAACGGAGGGACGTGGACGGCTGTTTTTGGTGTGTCAGAGGGCCCAAATGGAGAGGAGACGAGGGAGACGACACTGTTCCAGTACGACATTCCTTTGAGGGGGGAGGAGGAGTTGAAGCGCGAGTTACGGGGATGACGGTGGAATGACTGGGCGGTGGATAGAACGGTCGCGAGAAGGACTTGTGTTGTTGCCACGTTCTCTGACAGTAACTTGATCTAACTTTCGTGACATTTTATGAACCTAATGTGCTTCCCGTCTGTCAATGGGAAGAATGCCGCTCCGCACTCCCCCTTCAACTCCCCAACGTCGTGGCGTCCTCACGAAAAAAGACGACGGGGACACGACACCCGACGACGTTTCATGCTTCTCTACTGTCCATTGGCCACTTCACTACTGTCCGTGTGCTACAGATACTTTGATTTGCTCTTTTATCACAAACTGCTACTCCTTCTTCCGGTCCGCTTACGGAGCGGGAGTGCCTGCATACGTGCAAACGCCACGTCAGCGAAGCAACGCGATAAAAAAGGGGCAAAAGTCTCACCATCACAAGTCCAGGAGTCATCTCTGGTTCCGAAAGATCCAACCGACTGGTAGGGCGAGTCGTCGCCGAGGCACTCTGCGACAGTGACGAGCCGATACCCCGCGGCAAGCAGGTCGGGGACGACGCTGACGATGGAGTCTGGGGTGGTGTCGTACGTCTCTGAGATCATGACTAGATATTATTAAACTTCTGAGAGCACCGCTGGAGGAAGGCTGAGACGCACCGTGGTTGAGAGCGATGTGAGGTGTGGGATAGGTTCCGTAGAGGGACGAGTAGTTGTCGATCTGTTCCTCTGCACTCGCTCCAGCACTATCTCCAGAGTCAAAGTCCCAGTTCACGACTGAAAGCAATCAACAAAGGTCAGCATGGAAGTCAATGGATCGAGAAGAGCGCTTTCTGCAACCGACCAGTGTAGCCACGATCCTGGAGGAATTGGACTGAGGCGTCGTCTACGCTTCCGTACGGCGGACGGAAGTACTTGGGCTTGATTCCAAGAATCTTTTGAAGAGCAGTCTCGACCTGAGGGAAGCACGTTGTCAGCAGGGGAGACGACGTAAACGAGGTCCGTTGACCACGTGGACATTCATATTACGTACGAGGGTGACCTGTTCGTCCAGCTCATCTTGAGAGACGGCTGTGATGTCGACATGGTTCCATGTGTGGGACTTTTGAAAAGACCGTTTGTCAGCTCGGGCAAAGTCAGTGAACAGCGGCAACAAAGGGAGACGTACGCCGATAAGATGCCCAGCTTGGTACCTCGCCTGGAGGTCCTCGGCATAGTCGTAAATACACCCATAGTTGTATCCATTGACAAAAAATGTCCCATGTCCTCCGTTGTTGACCAGGTACTCGCCCAAGTTGTATCCGTACGTGTACTGGAAAAGGCCCAAATTAGCACAGCTCTATGATTCTGAAAACTGGAAGCCTCACCGGACCATCGTCGAAAGTGAGTGCAAAAGTCCCTGACTGGGAGCAAGTCGTGATGACACCTGATTGACGGCGAGCGAGGGGTGCAGCATTGGCAGTGGAAAGCAGGAGCAGCGCAAGAGAAGCGGCGCCGGAGAAGAGCATGGTTGGGCCTGGTGAAGGGGGGAGTGGGTAGGAGCGGAAGTGGTGTAAGGAGAAGAGAAAGAGGAGGAAATCTCGAAGCTTCAAGATTTATACGAGTGGAGATACGGCAAGTCCGACTTTGGGGTCACGGGAAGCGGCATCAAAAGGGCGCGGCGGCCGAGCGAAGGACGGAGGACGAAAGGAACGCGTAATGGATCAACCTTATCCGCCGCCGGCCATGACGGAGGTTGCTTCAAAAACAGTGTAGATTTACCCTCGAGTGTGGTTTCGAATGACGGAAGCGAGACTCGAGTGCTTGGCACGGGATCCGAACTAACAACGGAGATGCCGAACCCAGAGGTGTGTGTGTGGATCCGGTCCGAAAAATGATTGAGCGCTGACGTGGTGAGGATCGCCTAGCAGTCTCGGCAGCAGGATGCTCCTGCAACAGGAAAAGTGAGAAAAGCCTCGCACAGAATGTCTTGTGAGCGCTCGGCACGTCACCGGCTGTTAGAGCAGGAGGACGAACCAAATCTCAGCAGCTCTCGCGCCGCGTGTAGCGACGACTTGGCGACAAGGCAGGGTGTACGGAAGGATACACTTGCCCGTGACATAGGTCATACCTGAAATGCCCACCCAATTCCTTATCTCCGTAGTTAAGTCCCAAGCCTGTGCTGTTGTGCACAGAGCAGCCCATTGCAAAACTTCCAGAGCTCTCTCCCGGCTTGAACGAGGGTCACTGACAGATCATTACAGATGCTCACTACGGTACTACTAAAGAAGGGTTCAGAATTTTGTCCGTGCTCATTGTTCATTCATCTTGCCCACCCACGAAGCCTCACGTACGGCGCCTGTTCAGTCCCGGCGCCGGAGTGCCTGCACCAAGCGCAAGCAACACACGTGACGCGAAATAAGTCAGCCTCCACTGTCTCACCGCATGTTTCGGCCGGCACATAGAAAGAAAAAGCAGGCTTACCATCACAAGTCCAAGTGCTGTCTTGGACGCCCATCACGCCAGTAGCATACTGGTAGGGCGAAGTGTCGCCCAAGCACTCAGCGACGGTGACGATTTTCCATCCAGCGGCTAGAAGCTCTGGCACGACGGTGGGGACCACGGTGTCGCCAGTGGTGGCGTACGTCTCTGTAAAGTATGATAAGATAAGCGATCAGCAGTTTGTGAGGTGTTCAGAGCTTGGCGTACTCACCGTGGTTGAGGGGGATGTAAGGCGCCGGGAAAGAGCTGTACAACGCCTCGTAACTAGCCACCGACTCTTCGGCCGTCGCTCCGTCCGAATCTCCCGAATCAAAGTTCCAAGTAATGACTTTGGAGAGAAGTGGAGGTCAGCACGCGACAGCGAAAAGGAGGGAGACGAGCGTAGAAGAACGCACCCTCGTAGCCACGTGCAGCGAGCCAACCCGTCACAGTATCGTTGATGTTTCCGTAGGGAGGCCTGAAATACTTGGGCTTGATACCGAGAATCTTGTCCAACGCGGTTTCGATCTGCAAAACGGAAGTCAGCTCTCGCAGCTCGAGACGCCATTTTGCGGACTCTTACGAGGGTAATCTGCTCGTCGAACGCGTCTTCCGTGAGGAGGGTCACGTCGTCGTGGTTCCAGGTGTGGGACTGTGCGGTACATATTTAGTTTCTGATAAACTGACAAGAAGAAGAAAGCAATGTTTCACCCCAATGAGGTGGCCTGCCTGATAACGCTCTATTGTAATAAGGGAAAGAATGCGCTTCAGCGGAAGGCAGAAAGACGAGGGACGGAGAAAGTACCTTGGAGGTCGCTGGCGTAGTCGTAGATACTTTTTTCAGGGGCATCAGCGGAAGATAAATATTCAAGGCGTCCATGAAGCTCACCAGCCCCAGTTGTACCCGTTGACGAAGAATGTCCCGACGCTCGAATGGTTCTGCAGCGTCTGCGCAATGGGCGCACCCCAAGTGTACTGAATAGCCGCAGTGTTTGTCAGAGTGTCTCTTCACATGAAGGAACCCGACCTGAGGTTGAATCAAGAGACTCACAGGGCCGTCATCGAACGACATGGCAAAAGTCCCATTCTGCGTACACGTGGTGATGACTTGACCGCTTCCAGGGATGGTAGTGGCGTTCACGTTGGTGTTGACAGTTGTCGAGGGAGTAGAGCTGACTGCTTGCCTCTTGAGAGGCACAAAGGGGGCAGCCCTGGCGACCGAGAAAAGGACGAAGAAGAACGCGGCGTTGGCAATGTGCATTGTTGTTGTGCAATAGGAGACGTGGCGGGAGGGACGTGAAGAGTAGAAATTAAGGAAGGGAGGGAGATGTGAAGGGAAAGGAAAGAGAGATGCCAATCTCCGAGCAGAAGGGCTTATATACTGAACGAGGGCTGCGTCGTGAGCTCGCTAAGGCGGAGATAGGTTTGACCGCCGAGGGGAATGGCAGGACGAGAGATGCGAGCCAATTATAAAGAACGTTCCGACTGAAATAAAAAGTTACAGTCATTTGTAGCTTAGGAAGGAGGTCCATCGGGGCTCGGTCAATGGGAATCTCGTTACAGACCGATGAGAACCGTCCAGGAGTCACGGAACCGAGGCGACGTGTGGCTCTTGAGCAGTTGAATCGTGGTCTCGTGAAGAAATACAGGGGGGTTGTCAACCTTCGCAGTAGCAAAACCTGAACTTGAGCTTCTCTAAATAGTGACCACGAGAGTTTACAAGCGGGGAGCATCGGACGCAGGAGCGGCGGGACGGACGGCGTCGACCGACAACATGAGTTGACCCTGCGTTGCTCCCCTATGTATCACCGGTCTTGCCGAAGCGGTGAAGAAATCTAAATCTAGCGAGTCAATGTCGCATATCTGCGTTTCGGCAATGCTGTTCCTGCCGAGGGCAGCATGACAGCGACAGTACACCACGTGTTGCTCTTTTGGTGGCTTTCCTTAGTCTTCGAGGGCGTTCGGTCGAATCCTCCCAGCCGGCCACATCATGTCTGTCGTCTGTCTCTGAATTAGTGGAAAAAAGAACCAGAATGTTGCAAACACTACGCCGGAACTCCGAGAGCGCGTCGCCCGCTCCTCCCAGATCTCGAAGTTGCGTCTTGAGCTCCTCCGCTTGACGAGTCGACCCAACGATGCTGAGCTCAAGCGGCACGTCCTCCGTCGCGTGCACTTACGTGCCATACAAATACAGTAAGCTCCACTTTTCACACGATTCGACCCTCATCCACTAACGTCTCTCGCGGACCCGCCAAGTCACGACAGGCTGGCGCCACTCGCCTCTACTCCGCAAAGATCCTCTCGCGCTCGCGTTCCTCAAGACCCTCCTCGACGAGCAAACGATCTTCACCATCCTCAAAGGCAAAGTCGTGCTATACCTCTCTACCGCTGCCGGAGCAGCCGCCGCCGCGAAAGGGAAAGGGAAGCATCCAGCAGCAGTCCCACAGCTGTACCTCCCCTCGGCCCAAGTCCCGCTCTTTATTGCTGCGCTCGCAGAGACGCAAGGACCGACACGGGCAGCACAGAGCTGGAAGAAAGATTTGGACGTCGTGTTTCGCGATGCGGAGCTCCAGCGGATCGAGTGCGCGACGGTCGAGGAGCTGAGGGAGGTCGTCGAGAGGGTCAGGAGGGAGAACGATCAGGGCGAGACGGAGCCATGGAGTCATGAGTTGAGGAGGGTTAAGGAGAGGTTTGCGCGGAGGAAGGGCAAGTGGATTGCGATCGATGTAGAGACTTGGGAGGTGAGTGTCTGCGGCGTTTGTTTTCGGAGGTGTGGTGGGGGCTCTGAGAGAGGAGGGGGACGTCGCTGACTCGAAGTATGATTGGATTGAATCAGCATGATCACGGTGTGATCACAGAAGTCGGGTGGAGTTTCTTGTCGTGGGATTCGGATGGCCAACGAGTCAGGAAGGACCGGCACGTTAGTACGTGGCTCCCTTCTTCACCCTCTGTTTTCCTGATATCAGTTTTCCAACTACCCTTCTTACTCAAACAGTTATCAAAGAGAACTCTCACCGTCGAAACGGTCGCTGGGTCCCTGATCGGCGCGACGTTCGTCCTGTCCCTCCTTCGCGAACCATATCTCCGACCTAACCATCGTGAGAGCTATCGCAGCACTACTCCTTCGGCACCTCCTCCATCACCTCAGAAGCCAAGCTCTCGGACAAGCTCCTCGCCATGCTGAAGCCCACCGCAACGACCCCAGTCTACCTAATATTCCACGACCCACGTTCCGACCTCGTCGCGCTCGACCTACTCGGCCTCCCTACCTCCTCCTACACCCGCTCTCTACCTCCGATCGCGTCACCATATATTGTCACAAACGAAAAACCGACAGTAACGATCCTCGACACGCAAACTCTTTTCTCAGGGCTCTTACGTGAGAAGCGAAAGTACCGACTCGAGCTGGTGTGCGAGAAGCTCGGGATCAAAGTCGGTGAGGAGGCACAGGGCGACTTGAAGGGGGCCGGATGGCACAATGCGGGGAACGATGCGAGGTTTACGTTGGAGGTGTTTTTGAAGATGATGGAGAGCGAGCCGGTGAAGACGGAGTAGAGAAGGATACGTGTAGAGTTTTACTGGGAGGGATGGAGAGCAAGAGTGTATTGACATTGTTGTGGAATTATTTGACAATTGATTTCTACTTTCATACTTGTTCTGCTCATGATTGCGAATGAGGTGAGGTGAGGCTGTGGAGCAATACAAGGGCAATTCCTCCGATTGTATTCCCACTACAACTCCCGCCCAACCGTTTCTAATCCGAATTTTCGCGCGTCCGCGCTCTTCGTCTCGCTTCGCTCCCGCCCTCACCACCACGACCACCAACCATCAATCATGATCCCCTCAACATCCCGTACCCTCCTCCCCCTCCTCCGTCCCTCCGTGCACCAGCAAGTGCGCTACAACTCGTTCTCGCTGCGCTCGCTCGGCGGCCTCTTCCGCCGCGACAAGGCGCAGGACGAGGAGCCGGCTTCGGCGACAGCCCCGAAGGCGAAGGAGCCCGAGACGGGCAAAGGTCTCTTCGATGTCGCTGTGGAGGATAGCCAAGTCGTCGGCGAGAGACAGAGTAAAGCTGCGAGCTACGTGAGTGTCCCCCCTTCTGCTGCTTCCGAGAGAGGTTTCTTCCTTGGAGAGCACCGCGAGCTGATCCGAACGCGAAACGGGGGCAGCACAAATCGTCGACAGCACACTTCAAGTACTCTCGGAGAAAGTTGAATGATATCTCGAGGTTGATTGCGGGGATGGGCGCGGACGAGGCGTTGCTGCAGTTGCAGGTGCGTTTTTCTCTGTCTCGCGCTGAAGCACGACACTCGGAGGAGCGCGTGTGAGCGAGTTGTGGAAGAAGGAGGGGTAGGAGGGCTGATGATTGTTTGTTGTTGTGAATGCTTGTAGATGAACGACAAGAAGCCGGCGTCGAGGTTGTTGTCGATGTTGGCGCTAGCACGAGACCACGCCGTGTCCAAGGGCATGAAGAGGGAGAACTTGGTCGTTGGTGCGTTTACTCCTCTTTTTTTGCTTCCACTCCACACTCACGAAAGCCAACTGGTTTGGTACACTCTCTCCCTACCACCACAGCTCAAACATGGGTGACCCAAGGCCCATCTCTCAAACGACTAGACATCAAAGGTCGCGGTCGCTACGGCGTCAAGCACCACCCTTCCTCAAAACTTCACGTTCTCCTCGCAGAAGGAAAGACGAAGGAGGAGCAGAAGCGCGAGAAGAAGCGCGAGCAGTGGAGGGCGAGTCTTAGAGGGTTGGCCGAGAGCCCGGTGGGAGTGGGCAAGCAGAGGAAGTTGGTCAACTCGGAGGTGGGGACTTGGAGGTGGTAGACAGGGGATAGAGGATGTAAACATTGGGCGTTCACATTTCGGAAGAGGGGTGGAGGTTGTTTGGCTTGGTTGGTGAACGGAGATTGACACAGGGACGGACTCAGATCGGTGATGATGCTGAGGGCCTGAAGCAGGCAGCTGAAGCAGAAACGAGCGCTCTCTGCTCAAAACCTTCCAACCTTCCTCTCCATCAACATCCTTTCCTCTCAATACTCTTCCCGTCTCACGAGGCTCCAACAAATGAAAAACACGTGTCTACCCCCGATCTCTAATTTCTTACCAACAAAACGCCTCCTCACTATAATACAACTCATCGGCCATGACCCCTCCCTTCCCTCCTAATCTCTTCCTGACCGCCTCCCTACTCCTATCAGCCAACCCTTGGGGTCCACAAACGCTCACCGCTACTCTACGTCTCCCCTCGTTATCACTCAGCACTTCATCGAGGTAAGGACCGACGTGGGGACGGCCGGGGTGGACAGTGAGGGGGAGGGAAGGAAGGGAGGTGGCGAAGAGGTGGTGGATGGTGGTTAGGGGGGATGTAGAGGAAGGTGAGAGGGAGGGGGAGCCGGTGTAGTGGATGTTGAGGGTCAGGAAGGAGTTGGAGGAGCGTTGGAGGAGGTGAGGGAGTCGGAGGAGGTAAGGGAGGAGGAGGTGACACGCGTCTGTTCACCCACATAAACATAATCTCAATCTCTAGTTCTAGGAAAAAGTCGGGAAAGAGCGCTCACCGACATCCCTAACAGACCACACCACCACGACCTTGTCGACCTCCAACGCTCCCTCCTCCCTCATCCTCTCCATCCTCGCCAAATGCGCAATCGCAGCCGCAATCCCCGTCCCACCCGCCACCAGAAGAACCACACCAAAATCATCCAACACCTCCTGGACTCCATGCGGACCTTGCACAACGAGCGAGACCGGGACCGGTGAGGACTCGACCGCGTCCTCCTCGCCTTCCTCCTTGTCCGACCGCATTCCCAGCAACAACTTCTGCTGAAGCTCCCTCGTGAACCCTCCATAAACCTTGATGACCAACTCAAACTCCGTGCCTCCGCTTTCTCCCTCCCCCAAACGCGAACCTTTTTCCAACCGACTCTCGCTCCGCCTCTCGAGCAACGTCGAGTCGTCCCGTTCCGTCCATTCCGAGGGCGAGTCCTCGTCCGTCGTTTCCTCGAGCACGAACGATGATCCAATCCCATCATCCCCAATTCCCATCCCCATCGGCCAAGCAATGGTGAACGGATGGGCTTGCCGCATCCCCTTGAACGTCGGGAACGAGAGGAACACGTAGGTCCCCGGTCCTCCTTCCCCTCGCCAACTCCTCGGCAAAGTGACTCTCAACCGTATATAATGACCTTCATCGCCTATCAGCACTCCTTGTGCCACCACCTCACGGCGAATACCGAGTCCCCGTCCAGGTCTCTGGAGGGAGTAGTTGAGGTAGAAGAGTCGGACCCTTCGGATGATGCGGTCGAGCAGCCAGAGAGCGAAAGCAGCGTAGACGTGGATGAGGAGAGGGTGTTTCTTTTGAAGGTACCAGACCTGCACGGCGTGGAGGGTGTTCAGAAGAGAGAGGTTTGCGGGAAAAGGAGGGAACGAGCGCTTACGTGGAAAAAGGCGCCGACGATCCACACCACGTTCGCTGCGACGTGCACGCAGAGGAAGAGCTGTGGAGCACAAACGAGGGTTACCACATGTACTTAGGAGCGGGTTACACATAGTCTCACCTCATAAGCCCTCTCCCTCAACCTCCTCAACGACCCAAAACACAACACCAACCCCGCCACGAACGCCTGCCAAACCAACCTCATCAGCCTCTCCCTTCCCTCCCAATAACCCCCCAAAAAACCCACTCACCAACCACCCCCAATTCCAATACGTCTTCTTAAAGTGTCCCCAGAACCCTCCACCTCTCCCATCCCCGACTATGATGACTATATAACCCAGGGCGTGCGCGACGACATGGAACAAGGTCACTCGGGCGACCCAACGATGGTAGATCTGCAGCGTGGTGAAGGACGCGCCGGTGAGAGTGGTTATCGGGGAATTCCTGGAGGACAGAATGGTGAGGAGGGGGAGGAGACCGAAGGCTGAGGAAAAATGAGGGAGAGTGAGGTTTGTTGACGGGAGGTGAGGAGCCGCCGGGGAGAGGACGCACCGAGGAGAGCGCTCCGGTCGGCCATGTAGCGGCTTACTTGAACGAAGGAGGTCGCTTCTGGGAAACTGAGCAAATGAAAAGAGTTCAGCTGGAGCCTGAACCCATTTTAAGGCGCAAGGAAGGGCTCACAAAGCGTTCGGCCGAAGGACATCGTACGGCGCGATCAAGATGACCACATTCGCGACCACGAACCCCGCGACGACCAAACTATGTCCCCTCGTCGGAAGATGTATCGTCGTCCATTTCGACCATTCCCTCCACCTCCCTGATTTCGGTAGGATCCTCGTGGGCTGGAGAGCGCGAGTGCCGACAGTGGCAGCGAGGACGACGTGCTTCGTCCAGAACGTCGAGAGATGTCGGTACAAGGCGGAGTGAGGGGCGGTAGGGGTGAAGCGGTGGCGGAAGAGACAGAATACAGCGCCGAGGAGGAGCAAGGCGTACATCCACACTCTGTTTCCCATCCGGACAGAGAAAGAGAAACGCGTACTTCGATCAGCGGCCCGCACGTGCTCCCCGCTCCGCTCGCTCGCGCGACTTGAGCGGAAGAGAGGACTCACAAAGCGATGTTGGGCACAAAAGTTCCATTATAGTTGAACCAAACCCAAGAATTCAACGTAAGCTGGTACTCCTCTGCGTCGGGTGAGCCCTGCTCCGAAGCACCGATCAGACCAGCAGCGATTTTCCGCCGGCGGAGGACGGACGGACCAGGTAATCGGCGAGCTCCTTGGGGAGGCCGTACAGCCACAGCCCTTGGGCCTCCCTGAGGGTGTAGTTGTGCATACTTCCCTTCCCTCGAGACGTCGATCGTGAGCGTTTGGAGGCAAGCCAAGCGGCTGGACCCCTTCCGCCGCCTCGAAGGGCCGGCGCGCCGGGGCTGCGCGATCGCCCTATTTATCAGATTCCAGTGGCGCATCCCATCCACGTCTCTCTCTTGTCCACCTCTTACGTCCAATCGTAACGATGGCGCCACGTAATCTCCAAGCTACCAAAAAACGGGCCTCGACATCTTCCCCTCCTCCTCCTGCCGCCGAACAAAGCCCCTCCCCCGGTAGGACCGCGCCGCGTGCGAGTCGTACGTCTCGCTCGCCAACGCCGACTTTAGGAAGTTGGTCGAAGAAGAAGGCGACGAGTGGAGCGATGACATCGATTGGGATTGGTTCATTTTCGATGGCGACCGGGAGGAGGACGGGTACGCGAGTGGGAAGCAGGACGAGTTGGGCTTGGGGAGGTACTTTGCGCCCGCACAGGTCGCTCACTTGCAAGGCTTCGCCGCGCACCAGTTGGGCATGATTGGTGATGAGACTCCAAAGATGTCCAGAGTCGACCAGGGGACGAAGAAGCGCAAAGTCGAGGCCATCACGAACGACTCGGAGCCAAAGAGCCAGGAGGCCTGGCTGGACCTCGCGATCGAGCGATACGAAGTCGCTCGGGAGTGGTGGATGAGCATCGGCGGAGGTGAATGGGCCGAACTCGAATACGTTCGCGCCTTCTGCCTCTTCGACTTTGCGGCGTGCTTCGCCGACCGAGCTGGGATCGCCCTCGCCGGGGGGACAAGGAGCGAGGGATCAAGTGGGTCGAGGACGCGTTCACGGAGCTCAAGTATGCGCACGCCAGTATGGGCGGGTGGTTGAGTATGAGGACGGACGGGGACTGCTCTTACGAAGGGTACGAGGAGAGGTGGGGCCCGCTCGTCCCCGTCGCGCTGAGCGCCATCTCGACCCTCGTCACCGTGCTCGAAACGTATCCGGCGGCACTCGACACCAAAGCTCTCGACGGTGTCCTCGAGAACCTGGAAGAGGGCGACTACCTCCTTGTCAAGCCTGTTGGCGAAGCAGCCCCGATAGGGGACGAGGAGAACGGCGACCACAAGGACGAGGCGTTCGTCAGCTCGCCCGAGTACCAGGAACGTGTCCTGGAAGTCGAACTCGTCAAGGGTGATATCAAGCTCTTGCTGTTTGTGGAAGAGGAACGGAAAATCGAGGAGAAGTACAGGCCGGAAGAGGAGGGGAAGGAGGAGGAGGAGGATGACGTGGTCCCGTTGCCGAAGGCGGAGGATGTCAAGCAGGCGAAGAAGAATGGGCTGAAGGGTACGCACCTCTCTTTCATTAGTCAGTGAAATCACTCGGATCGACTGATGTGACTTTCAACAGTGATCGGAACGCTTCAAAAAACGATCGGCCTCCTCGCCGCCTCTCCTTCCTCCTCAACCACCAAAGCGCAATACGCAAAAGTCCGTTCCCCCCTTCTCTCACTCCAACACCCACTCAACAACGAACTTCTTTTTGCATCTAGCTCGAGGAAGCTTACCTCCTCTACTCGGCGCTCATCAACCCCTCCGACGAGAAAGAGATAAAAAGGGTCGAGGACGAGGTCGAGAGGGTTCGCGAGGAGGGTAGGTTGAATGAGGCGAACTGATTTGAAGTGAGTTTCTCCTGGAAGAAAGTGCATTACTTTTCCCTTGAGTTTTGTGAAATCGTCTCAGAATAGCGTGCTTCGTCTCTACTTCTCGTGGAGCGGCCCTGGTTCGAAAACGGCGGTGACGCATTGACGCGGACAGATCACAAAGGCAGACAGACAATGAACGTCCCATTCAGGACGGCACGGCAGCACGAAAAAAGGATGATGGTAAAACAAGACTGATAAAACGAATTACACAAATGGAGGCGACCCTCCCACCACCTATCGACAAGCCTACTCGTCGTCGTTCTCCTCCGTCATCAGCTTGAACGTTTTGTCAAACACCTCCTGCGGATCGGGAAAAAAAGATTGTCAGAGCTAGACGTAAATGGGAAGAAAAAGGGGAAACACGCACCAAAAGCAACCTCGCGTCGGTGTAAACAGCCTGCAAACGAGAGAGAGAGGGAACCAGTAAGCACATGCCACCCAACCCTCCGTCGTCACCCATGCACAACTTACGCTAGTCTCCTCATTCTGCAGCCGAAAGACGTCAGCACCAAGGGAGAACACTTGTGTGAGGAAAGGGGACGAACGAAAGTCATGGCGTTCCTGAGCATGAGGTGAATGTCGCTCTGGAACTGCGTCACGGTCTGGTAGCCACCAGTGTTGACCTTCTTCTTGATCTCCTTCAAACTCTGTGCATTGGAAATTGACTTTGTTAGCTCTTTGTCGCTGATTGTCCATGGGGAAAAGAAAAGGACGAACGATCGGGTTCTTGATGAGGATGTAGTAGTCCGGGTAGTCGCGTTTCTGGCAAGGGAAAAAAAGTCAGCTTTCGTAAGGAGTCAGGTTCAGCACATCAAAACCCACTGCCGGGAGGACGTTGAACAACTGCAAGCGAACCAGTCAGCTCAAGCTCAAGACACGTAGCGACAAATAAAACCCACTCCACTACACTGGTGACCCATCGTTGGCTGCGGCACGTCTTTCGTCAGCCGGTAGCAAAGAAAGGCCAAGTGAAAGCGACAAACGTTATCAAGATCCTCCATCGCCTCGAGACACGAGTCGAAAATCCCTTTCAAGCGCTCCTGCGCGGCCGTGAGTTGCGTCTTGCGACGTTTCTGCAAAAAAGCCTCCATCAGCCACTCTTACGTAGCTTTCGATTAAAGAAGGGTGTCAACGCACCCCACCACCACGCTCATCATCGTCACCATTCAACGACGGCGTCATCGAATCGGCCTGGCTCTGCAGCCCGCGTTTCCGCTTCTTCGACTCCTGCTCGTCGTCCGAGTCGAGAACGACGCCTCTTCGACGAGCGCCAGCTTCCGAAGCAGGACTGTCGTGGCGACTCTTGGAAGCGGCAGCACGCTTGCGCTTCTTGGTCGTTCCATCGTCGTCATCCTCTTCCTCGAGGGCCTATCGCGAATCATATCGTCAGCCAGAAATCCTGAAACCCGCCCGAGTCGGGAACGCACCTGAAGCCACTGCTCTTCACTAAGTCCATCATCATACGTGACCTGAGTGCGAGCTCGACGAGCGCCTTCAGCGATGATCTCATCCTCGCCAACGACCTCGACCTGGTGCTCCATGCGGTAGACCTCCGGCAGCTCCGATTCCTGGATGAGACGCTCGGGACTGAGAAGAAGGGCCGCTCAATTAGCAGCGTAGACACTGAAAGCTGAGAGGAATGATCAGAACGCACATCTTGCCGGTGTTCCCAGCGGCAGCCCACGCAGTTTCCTCGGCGGCTCGGCGGTTCTTGTCCATCTGGGAGAAGATGGCGCGCTCCTCTTCGCCACGTGCGATGGCCTCGTTCAGCGCCTCGTCATCATCAACATCGTCCTCCTCGTCGACCTCCTCTTCTCCAGCTTCGAGCAGAGCACGCTGTTGACGAATCTCCAGTCAGACCCCACGGCTGCCGAGTTGAACCAGAGAGAGACGACGGACCAAGAACTCGTCACGCTCCTCAGCAGTAGACTTGTTGTCGTAACGTCCTGCCTGGATGACCTTCTTGTCCATCTCGATCTTGCGCGACGCTCCCGCCATGACGTGCTCCTCGACCGAACGCTCCGTGATGAGACGCAAGATTCGTACTTCCTTCTTCTGACCGATACGCTGCAAAGGGTTTAGCTCGTCAGCTTTTACGCGGGAAGAGAGTTCGGTGAGAGAGTCAGTCGTACGTGAGCACGATCCTGGGCTTGGAGATCCTGTACAACACGCCAATCACGTCAGCGAAAGCCCCTCAGAATTCCACCGAAAGGCATCAAACGAACCTGATGAGGGTTCCAATCCGAATCAAAGATGATGACCGTGTCGGCAGTCTGAAGGTTGAGTCCGAGACCTCCCGCACGGGTCGAGAGGATGAAAATGGGGATCTTGGACTCGGGGTCGTTGAACGCCTTGAGGAGGGACGAACGATCCTCGTGCTTGGTCGTTCCATCGAGACGGAGATGCTGGATCTTGCGGAAGTGGAGGTAGTCCTCGAAGATGGTCATGACGGTCTGAGGGGTGAGGCATAACGGATCGCGTCAGTCAAGCAGATGATTAGCGAAACGAGAGAAGGGAACATACGGTCATCTGGAAGAACATGAGAACACGGTGACCGGTAGCAAAGAGCTTCGGCAGGATGCGATCCAAGACCTCGAACTTTCCGGCGACTCGGTAAAGCGTGGCGTTGCTTCCTCCGGTCGGGTCGATCGAGCGCTCGACTTGCTCGAAACAGAAGGGGTGGTTGCAGATCTGTGAAAGGCAAAGGAAATCAGTTTAACACCCAATTAGAGGGACGATCTGCTTGAACGCACCTTTCGCAGCTGCATGATCTGGTTCTGCAACCCCCTGATCCCCGTCGGCTTCTTCGCCGTCTCGGTCGCCATATCCGTAAAGATCATTCCGTGCTTCTTGATCTGAGTCGTCAACTTCAACTGCAACGAGCTCATCTTGCACTTGATGACCCTCTCGACCTTGTCGGGCAGATCCGACTCGACGTCCTTCTTGAGTCGACGGAGGAGGAACGGACGAAGGACCTTATGAAGACGACGGATGACGAGAAGCGACTCTTCTTCGTTGATCTCGATCTTGTCCTGACCTCCGGTATTGGCGAACGGCGCGTTAAACCACTCGTCGAACGATTTGACGGAGCCGAAGATTTTGGGGAGGACGAAGTTGAGCAGGGCCCACAGCTCGGGAAGGTTGTTCTGCAGACGAGAGGGTCAGTTTCACGCGTCTTAAATTCAAGCTTTGGGAAGGAAGCTCACCTGAAGCGGTGTTCCAGTGAGGATGAGACGGTACCTCGACGTGTAGTACGTCGTAAGCGTGACCGACAGCTTCGACTGCGCGTTCTTCATACGGTGACCCTCGTCGATGATCATATGCACCCACTTGATCTTGGCGAGCAACGGCCGGTCCTTGATGATGTACTCGTACGTCGTGAGGAGGACCTGGAAGTTGCCCTGACGGATCTCCCACTGGGAATTTTTGCGCTGCGTCGGCGTGCCCTTGTATGAGACCATCTTGACGGACGGCGCCCACTTTTCGAACTCGAGAATCCAGTTCGGCATGGTCGATAGAGGGACAATGACGAGAAAGGGGCCGTCCTGCTTCTTGACTTCGATGAGGAAGGTGATGAGCGAGATCGTCTGGATCGTCTTGCCGAGTCCCTAAGCGTCGCAAGTAAGAACGTCAATTTCCTACCTTAGTGAAGGGTGTCAAAAAAGGAGCGAACCATTTCGTCGGCAAGAATACCGTTGACGTGGTTGTTGTACAGCGACACCATCCACTCGAGACCCTTAAGCTGATACGCCTTCAACTGCCCGCCGACCAAAATCGACGGCTGCGTCGTGATCGTCTCCTTAACCCTATGCGCGACGTTATAGTAATCGACCTTCTCCTTGGCCGCTTCCTCCTCCTCGAACACCGGCGCCGCGCCAAAAGTACTCTCGTCCACCGCAGACGGCTCGTCGACCTGCATCGCCTCCAAGGGTGCGCTCCCATCGTCTTGCCTCGCCTCGGCCTGCTGGACCACGACGGCAGCCGCCAGCGAATCGAGGAAAGCGTCCGTCTGTCGCAGCAGATGCGTGATACGCGTGTCCTTGGCCGTGTCGATGAGCTTGAGGTACCCCTCCTCGTCATCGGCCCTGAGCGCCTTGAGACGTTCCTTCGACACCCTCTCGACACGCTTCTGCTCCTCCTTCTCCGTATCGACGTGGAACTTGAGCAGCGCCTTGCCGATCCTAGCGAACTTGGCCTGGTGCGCTCGGTGAGCAGTCGTGAGGTCTCTTCCGTGCGTGACGATCTCCTTGAGGTGATCGAGGTGCTTCTGCTTCGCCCGGCGCTCGCGCTCCGACTTCTGCTTCTTCTCGAGCTGGTCCGTCGCACGGGCGTCTCGGAGAGTCTGCTTCTTCGATCGTCGGAAGAGATTGCGGTCGGCGGGGAGGGAGAGCGCGCTGGCTTGGTTGAACCCGCGAACGACGTCCTCTCGCAGCGCCTTTTGTCGGTCGAGGAGGTTGAGCGACTTGAGCTCGATCAACGCCTTGATCTTTCTCGATGCGAGGGAGATGGTCGAGTCGTCGAGGGTCGACTCGTCTTGCGAGAGGTTGGCGGGGAGAGCTTCGAGCTCAGCACGACGCTGGGCCACGCGCGCCTCGATGATGCGGTTGCGCTCCTCTGCGATGAGCTCCGGGTCGAGGCCGGGAGGGAGGAGGGTGGGGATGAGAAAAGTGCGTCTTGAGGACGAGTTGGAGGCGTTGAGGAGGGCGTCGCGAGGCGAGACGAACGCGTTGTAAGGGTACACCAAGCTCGACGGATCCTCGACCTCCTCGACTGGCGGCTCGGCAGCCAACGCCCGCTCGCGCTCCAACGCCGCTTCTTTCGCTGCCTCAGCAGCCTCCTTCGCGGCGTCCTTGGCTGCGTCGCCGTTGACTGCCGCCGATCCAGCACCTTGCTGCAACAAGCTCTCGATGCCGCCGTCCGATCTCGCGGCCTTGAGGGCCTCGGCGGGGGTGAGGACAGCGGCTTGGAGGCCTGGCGGGATGGGCATGTTGCGGGAGAGGAGTTTGAACGCGAGGACCTGGGCCTTGAGCGACGCGGTTTGCTCGGGCGTGAAGGAGACGACGGGGGGAGAGTCGGGCGCGGCGGTGGGAGCAGTCGCGTCGCCGTTGGTGGGCGTCGCATCGGGGACTGGCGTTGCTGCTGGTGCTGGTGCTGGGGTGGAGGATGGTGCAGGAGCCGGGGTCGGGGCGGGAGGAGTGCTCGTGCTGGGAGGAGTGCCGTTGACTGCAGCTAACACGCGAAAGGATGAGCAAACACGCGCTAGTCGGACCACAACAGCAGGACAGGAGGGGCACTCACCGCTTCGCATCTGCTGGGCCTGGCGTTGGCGTTGCTGGACCATGGCCATGAACTTTGTCAGGTTGGCGAGTTCGGGCGAGGTCTCGTCGGTCAGGCCTTGGCTCCGGAGGACGCCAACTCGCGCTGCAGTGCCAGCAGGATTCATAGAGTCAGCTTCTAGAAAGAGCGCCAGGGCCAGCACTGTGGGAAGAAATGAGGGTGGGACGACTGACCAATGATCTGACGGAGGCGGTCAGCGGTGAGCTGCTGCTGGGACGGCTGCTGAGGCCCGCCTGGAGGAGCGGGTTGCTGAGGCGTGCCCGGCTGGGCTGGGGGAGGTACGGGAGTCGCCATCGTGCTCAGGCGAGAGAGGGGAGGATGGGAGGAGGACGGGGGCTAGGAGGAGGCCCACGAGGGCGGAGGGGAGGAACAGGCCACGAGTCGTGCGAGAAGTGACGGGCGAGGAGCACGAGGAGGTGGACGAGAGGAGGCGACGGGTAGGGCGTGCTCTGATCCTCCGTTTAGTGGTGTTTGGAGGGTCGCAAGTGTCGCCGGACGAGAGTGTCGACACTTGCTCCACTCGGGTAAACAAAGGTGCTCCTCCGTCGTCGGGTGATCAACAACAACTTGGACCAACCCGCGCGAGAGCTGGCCCAGCCTCGCCCCTGGCCGCCCAAAAGTCGATTTATTTTTCTCCCTTTATTCCGCACAGCTCCAGACACACGTGTTTCTTGCAACCTCGCATCAAGCCCACTACTGGGAAAGGAGATCGCCCTGATATTACCAGCCCACGTTGCTCACCCTACAGATCCTCAGAACCTCACAACATCCTTCTTCTTCTCCTCCGAGCGGTACCTGAGGTGACCGTACTCCTTCTCCGGGACGGGCGTCGTTGGGCAAAATGGGAGCTTTGGCGTTTGGGTCAGGTCTGCACAGAAACAGGAGCTAAACAAAAGCATTCCATGAATCTGTGGAGGATCACTTGCCGAGAACCTGAACGACCTGGTCAAGCGGAAGGTAGAAATCTCCAAAGGTGTAACGTGAGTCGCTCGGGTGCGGGGCGTGGACGACGAGGTCCAACACGTCCAACTGACGCACAAAAGTCAGACCCAATGCCAGCAACAGAGATGCAGAGGTGCGTACAAGGCTGAACAAGGTGTCACCGCGATCAGAACGACTGATCCCAATCTGTCCTCCAAATCCCACATCCTCGATCCAGAATCCCATCTCGCCCTGCAACATTTTTGGCGCAGCCCGAAGACCCGACGACGACAACGACAACGGCGGCGGCGGAGTGATCGCAGCCACCGCAGCCGCGGCGGCAGCTCTCGCCTCGTCGTTGGGCGGAGTCCACACGTTGGTCGTGCTGTTGTTGCTGGAGGTGAAGCCGGGCGGGGTGTCGGCGATGCGGCCCACGCCCAGGTTCCTCGTGCGCCACCAGTGCCCAATCTCGTGGATGATCGTCGCGGCAAGGAAGAGGAGTACGCGTTTGTACGGCACCGTGTCCGGGCCTCCCATGAACGCACGCACGCCGGCCGCATCGC
>JALBUQ010000170.1:0-44465 GCA_024364755.1 Pseudohyphozyma bogoriensis
GTGGACGCTCCGACTTCAAAAGATCCACCGTGGACCTGAATAAAGTTACATTGTGAGCTCTCTCATTAGTGATGAACGAGGGAAGTTGAGTGCGCACCCAGACAAACACAGGCAGCTTTGATGAGGAGGTGAACGTTGGAGGAGTGTAGATGCTGTCAAGTCAAGCAGTCTCGTGCCATCAGTACACATCTCTTTCTGAGTTCTCATTAAAAATCAGCTCACGTCAAGAACAAGCAATCCTCTGTATAGCTCTGCAGCTCATTCATGTTCTGAGCGCACGGCGGCGGGAGTCCCGAAGCATCGTACCTGCGTCCATCCATCAAACAGCATCAGCCCAGCGTCCCTCACCCTTGCTCCAGATTTTCAACAGAGAGCCACTCACACTCCATCAAAGTCTCCCGCCGGCACCGGGTCCTTGAACCTCAAGTCCCCCGTCGGAGGCGTCGCATACGGCACAACAAAGCGCGAAGCGAGCGCGCCTGCGTACCCCTCGACAACGCCTTTTGACGTCTGAACGGTGACTCCAGCGGCGAATACTGGGGTGAAGGTAGCGAGGAAGTAGAATAGGAGGGAGTGGGGGATCGCTCGGAAAGCGATTCGAGAGGGGTCGAGCATCATTCGAGGTTAAGGTTTGTTGTGTTTCCGGGCGACGGGAACGCGTCGGAACGTCAAAGGCGGTTCGTAGGCTCGCCCTAGGTGTCACGACGATACAGGGTGTCGCAGAAAGACAATGCGGATGTAGATGTATGTAGAAAGGGGTCGAGATGAAGCCGCCTTTTGACAGGAGCGATCAGGCGGCGAGGAATGCGAGGCAGCAACCACGGGAGTGCCTGAGACGCCAACCCGGGGCTGCCGACGCGTCGGTAAACAATGATAGGGCTGCACGGATGGCCGCCGAAGGTGTGCATCAGAGCTTCGTCTATCTCATAAGTATGGCAGAATCATGTTGTGGCCGAGATGGCTGTTGAAAAGATCCCCCGTCACTGATCAAGTGGGCGTTGTAAGCGGTGTGGCTGTGTAGCAAATATGCTTACGTGGTCTCGTTGTTCGTTGCTGAAACGTGAACTTCTGACATGACCGCTAATAAAGACGATATGTGTTTCTCGACATCTGTGCAGATAGCATCCGTTCGGTGGGCAGCTCCCCGGTCGCCGAAGTGAGGTGATGCTTCCGAGAAACCCGAAAGTGGGCTCGGGTGCGATCAAACTCGTCAGGCCTACTGTTTTTCTTCCACCTTTTTCGCCCAATGACAAAGAGTTGTTCCGGGACGACGCTGACTTACGGCCGGCTTTGCCCTTTCGTTCTCGTCATCTCAAGTAGCGACCCGGAGGTCAAACCGCTCCCGGCGTTTGTTGTGGCACTATTCTTGGAGTTATGAGTAGCATCTCTCGGTCGGTGTCCTTTCTTCTGATTGTATCTGTCTATTTTGCTTGTCTCCATCTGCCCTCGACCGCTCTGCTTTTGCGCAGACATGCCACGTCAGCGTTGTCACCGGCGCTGAAATAGCTCCCGGGCTGTGGCCCTTGGACTTGTCGACGTGAACTTGGTCGTCCTCCTTCGCGGCTTTCGACCGCGTCCGACGTCTGACTTTCGCCATCAATCTCGACATACTTTCAGCAACAACTACAAGCTACAAGTAGCGCACGACCACAACTCTCTATACCTTCTTCCTGGCAGTTGGATGGCCTCTGACGGGACCCCGACCGCGAGCCGACAGTTCCGCGTCTTACGCGAGCGACGCTCCCTGCTCTGTTCTTTCTTCCTCGCCCTCGCCCTCGCCCTCTGGCTCGCCCAACGACCACCAAAAATGAGCATCAAAACGAGACGAACGCAGACGTACCTGTTCGGGTACCCCATCACGCACTCGTACGTCCTCCTGCTCGGGTCTGGCGGGAGGGGCAGGCTGGACGCCGCTGGGAGGGTCAACTGGCGGGCTGACTTTACTTCGTGCATTTCTACTTTCTACTCGATTAACAGTGCCTCTCCGGCGCTGCACAACACGGTGTTTGAAGCTCTCGGCCTGCCTCACCGCTACAGCCTACACGACACCAAGACGATCGATGACCCCGCCTCGCGCATCAAGGAGCTCATCCACGACCCCTCGTTCGGCGGAGCGGCAGTCACGATGCCGATCAAAGTCAGCGTCATCCCTCTCCTCGACCGCCTCACTCCCGCTGCCACCGAGATCGGGAGCGTCAACACCATCGTCGTCGTCCCAAAGACCGGTGGCGAGGAGGGCGAGACGGAGCTGCTCGGCGAGAACCTCGATTGGGTGGGCATTAGGAACAGCATCGTCAATGCTCTGCCTGATGTGCAGAGAACGGCGAAGCTGCCGTTTGGGGAGGGGAGGAGCGGGTTCATCATCGGTGGCGGGGGCACGACGCGGGCAGCGGTTTACGCGATGAAGGAGATGGGCATCTCGCCCGTGTACCTCATCAACAGGGACGCTGGCGAGACGGCGGATATTATTGCGAGCTTCCCGAAGGAAACAGGGTACGATTTGAGGGCATTGACGAGCGTCGAGCAGTGGGGCGACGACGAGGCGAGCAGGTGCGTGGTCGGCGTTGGCGCGATCCCGAGCTTCGAGCCGGTCACGGAGGGCGAGAAGATGGTGTATGCTGTCGCGGGCAAGATCTTTGAGAGCAGGAAAGGAGCCTCGTTTTTCCTTGATATGTGAGTTGTCTCGTTCTGTTGTCGGCAAGGCCTGCATAGCGCCACACCACACCACGTCACGCGCCGTACCTCCCCTCTCAGTAATGAACTGACACTCCCCTTCTTTCTCTTGTTGTGTACCACGCAGGTGCTACAAACCACGTCACACAATCTTGATCGGCATGGCGGAGAAGCAGGATTGGGTCGTCATCGGAGGTGCGCATTCTTTTTCTAGTCACTTCTTCGCTCTGTGTCTAATCATTTTCACTCTGGCAGGCGTCGAACCACTGATCGAGCAAGCCCTCGCACAAGATCAAGTCTGGCTCTTCAACTCTGAAGCCTCACCATATACGGATGCAGAGAAAGCGAAAGGACTGAACCCGGTCGCGGTGGAGAAGGCCAAGGAGCTCGTGCGGACGATGGGTGACATCAAGGAGAAGAAGTAGATACCTCGAGAGCGTCGTCGACGGACACCTTTGCTTCCAAATTGCATTCATAGAGCATTTCCTCCATTCCATTGCTCCTCCGTCCCATGTCCGGCGACCAGAGCAGTTTGAACCTCCCAGCGGCGGCTGACGTGGCTCCGTCCGTCGGTTTTCGGGTAATACGGGAACCGCAAGAGGGGGATTCAGGGGACGTTTCGGCTAAAGAACGTTTACACATAGCCACAAATAGCACTGCGGCTCAGCAATAATAGCCTCCGGTCGTGTTTGTTGCGCGGGTTTGTTGGTGCTCCGCCGTTACCCCGCGTCCCCGCCGGATGATTGGTACCGTGCCCTTTTCGAGTGGGATGAGGTTCTTTCTCTTCTCTCCTTCTTTTTCAGTCACTTTCTTAGTACAAGAAAACATGGGTAGCATCAATCCAATCACCGACCGTACCGACTTCTACCTGTTTGGGTACCCAATCTCTCATTCGTACGTTCCTCCTGCTGTGCTCACCCCTCCATTCGCTCATTGACAAGCTTCCTTACCTTCGATTGATTCAATTGGCACTTCAACAGAGCATCTCCAGCTCTCCACAACACCATCTTCCAAACCCAAGGCCTCGCGCACCACTACTCTCTCCACGACACGAAATCCATCGACGACCCCGACTCGCGTATCCGCGAGATTGTCCGTTCGCCCACATTCGGCGGAGCGGCAATCACCATGCCCGTCAAAGTCGGCGTCATCCAGCTCCTCGACCGCCTCTCCGACGCAGTGAAAGAGATAGGGAGCGTCAACACCATCGTCGTCAAGACGAAGCCGGAGGACGGGAGCGCCGAGTTGGTGGGAGAGAACTTTGATTGGATGGGGATCAGCGAGTGCGTGAGGAATGTGTTGGGTGAAGAAAGGATGGGTTTGGAGAAGCCGTTCGGGGAGGGAAGGAGCGGGTTCATCATTGGTGGTGGAGGGACTTGTCGCGCGGCGGTGTACGCGCTCACCCAGTTCGGGCTGTCACCGATCTACATCGTCAACCGCGATCCAGAGGAAACAGCCGTCATCTTGAAGCAGTTCCCGAAGGAGAGGGGGTACGACTTGAGGCCGCTCACGAGTGTGGGGGAATGGGGAGAGCAGGAGGCGACCACGTGTGCGATGGGGATTGGAGCGATACCATGTGCGTCGCCGGAGACGGAGGGAGAAAAGATGGTGTACGCGGTTGCGGAGAGGATTTTCATGATGAGGAAGGAAGAGAGTCCGTACCTTGAGATGTGCTATAAGGTGTGTTAATTCGCTGGGGCGGGTGTGTGTCAGGGAAGGAAGGGATGCTGACGCCGTCCATGGGGAACAGCCTAAGAGGACGCTGTTATTCGAGATGGCTGAGAAAGCGGGATGGACAGTCATTCCAGGTATGCACCAATCTTCTACCTTCTTTCTGCAGGCAACTCAAGCTAAACACTCGTCACCACAAGGCATCGAATCGATGATCCAGCAAGCTCTGTCCCAGCAACAAGCCTGGCTGTTCGACTCCGCCGCGTCGCCCTACACCGCAGAGCAGAAGAAGGAAGGACTTAAGCCCGAGGCCATCTCGAAGGCGGCAGAGTTGGCAAGGGCTATGGGAGATAAGAAATAGTGTAGGCCTCTTGCGTAAACACGTGTGGTGTACCTGTGCTCTTTCAAAGCTGAAAGGACGCGTTCAGCCTGCTTAAGGGTCCCATTCCTCATGATGAGAATTTAGCAATGTATCGTACAACATGTCATGGAATGTGCTGCGGCGATTGTGCAAATGCCGGCGTCGCAAGGTCTGTACAGAGCGGCCGCATGATCACGGCGATCAAACTTGTCTCCGGCGCACGCTCACTCGCTATTACTTCTCCTTCCGCTCTTCCTTCCTTCTCTGCTACTTACATAGCAGTGGTCTCATTTTGTCTCGTCCCTCCGCTGGACGAAGCGTTGTGACGGCCCTCACCACTGTCCCGCGTGATCCTACGGGGGCAGACCGGGACGGCACCGCGCCCCCAAGCTTCGCTTCTCCGCTTTTGTCGACAACAACTGCTCTGTCGCCACTGCTCGAAAGCTGCTACAAGTCAGAGTTACCGGTTAATTCTCTCAGTCAGTCTACGACCCAGCGCTGAATCTCCAGCTCAAAGGTCGCCGTCGCCCGCGCCTGTTACCCTTTACGCCGACTCGAAGGCTTGAGCACATCTTGGCCAAACTTGGCTCGAGAAGAACAGGACGCTGAAAGTTGTTCCTTTTGCACAGCTCGGAAGAATGATTTGATTCGATGCACAGCTCCATGAACTGCTGCCGCAGAATGGAGGAAAGGAGGCAGTGTTCCGGCTGACGTGGTCTTGCCGGAATAATGTCAGCGCGGATGCACTAGTCGGAGAATCTTCTTATCTCTAGGACAGTACGGCAGTCATAACTTTCTTTTGTTTTCGGCTACTTGCGGCTATGTCGAATTGATACAGTTCGGGCATCTCCGTCCTGCCACCCGCCACGTGGGAATCTCCGACCAGTACCGATCTCTCGCCCGGTCACGGTAGCTCGTCCAGCTTGAGCATCCAAGGATGAGAGCTACACATCCCAAAGGTACAGCCCATTTCTTCAGCCCCAGTTTCTGAATTGTACACATACCGGAGGGACGAGTGGGAACACCGACGAGCGGCTCAACTCTTGGCACCTTGTCGCTTGCTGAACATTGAACGCGCGCGTTCATCCTTCTTCCCAATAAATCTCACCGTTGCACCATCATGTGAACAAATTGACATATCTTTCTTGATTGGCAAAACGAACAAAGCCGAGTCGTGACTGTTTCGCGCAGGACACTCCCCAGACCCCGCGCCAACGCAATCTCTGGGCCTCCAGCTCAGTCAGGGCGGGGCCACTGGGGGGAAGAACTTTCAATCGCACTGCCTGCCCAGGTGACTGACTTTCACCGATTGGTTCCCCCATCCTTCCCCATAGAAAACCTCTTGATCCCCCAGCCACTTCCTCTCTTCGTTTCCTCTTCAACGCATCCTTCCCACCCGCACCGCTTTCACCTCAACGCGCCTTTCGTAAACTACGAGCAATGGTCGGCTTCAAGAAAGTCGAGGACAGGTTCACACCTTCGTCTGTGTATGGATGGAGGGTCTACACCGTCTCTATCGTCGCCGCCACGGCGGCCATCATGATCGGTGCGCTGCGCTTCACCTTCCACACCGGCGGTGACATCCTGGCTGACCTCTACGCCTCACCATTCAGGATATGATTCGGGTGAGCCCAACCGACCTTTTGTTTTTGCCACCTGAGACTCCGTTCACACTATGTACGACAATGCAGCCTTTATTGGAACCTCGATCGCCCTTCCCTCGTTCAAGAACGAGTTCAACCTCGCCACAAAGTCGGCGTCCGACTTTGCCTTCATCTCCACCAACATTGTCTCAACGTGTAAGAATCTTGTCCCCCTCAACCAGGTAGACTCAGACCGCTAAATTTGCTCGCTTACATTGGCCGCCTGACACAGACCAAGCTGGATGTTTCTTTGGAGCGCTCCTCGGATACCCTGCGGGAACGCTGCTCGGAAGGAAGCTTGGTCTCCTCATCTCCGCCCTCGTCTTCTGTGTCGGATCCGCTATCGTAGGTCATCAGCGTCTTTAGAGGAGAGATGATGAGCTAACGTGCTGGCATCGCTAGATGTGCGTCGCCTCCGGCAAGACCGGTCTTGGACCCATCTACGCCGGTCGTATCCTCGCTGGATTCGGCATCGGTGCCGCCTCCAACCTCACTCCTCTCTACATCTCCGAGATTTCTCCTCCGGCCATCCGTGGTCAGCTTGTAGGAATGTACGAGATCGGTTGGCAGATTGGAGGACTCGTCGGTTTCTGGATCGTAAGCCCAGCCTCTCTTTTGCCACGTGTGCGCTCAATGCTGACCTTGTCATCGACAGAACTACGGCATCACCCAACACATCGGCCCCTCCAAGAAGCAGTGGTTCATTCCTTTCGCCGTTCAGCTCATCCCTGGAGGTCTTTTCGCAATCGGCATTCCCCTCGTCATCAAGGAATCGCCTCGCTGGCTCATTTCCGTCAACCGCCGCGACGAGGCGATCAAGAATCTCTGCTGGATTCGTCACCTTGATGCTTCGGACCCTTACATCATTGAGGAGCTCAACTCTATTGACGTTCAGGTCGAACACGATCGTACTGCCGTCGGAACCGGTTTCTGGGCGCCGTTCAAGCAGGTCTTCTGCCAATGGCACCTCCTCAAGAGGCTGCTCATTGTCACGACTCTTTTCATGTGGCAGAACGGTACCGGGATCAACGCGATCAATTACTAGTATGTTTTTTGCGTCTCTTGAAAGATCAGAAGCTGACCCTCCACCCGAATAGCTCGCCCACGATCTTCAAATCCATCGGTATCACCGGCACTTCGACGTCCCTCCTCACCACTGGTGTCTTCGGTGTCATCAAGACCGTCGGCGCCCTCGTCTGGGCTTTCGTCATCATCGACAAGTACGGTCGTCGTCCTGTGCTCATCATCGGCGCAATTGGTGGAGCAGTCGGGATGTATGTCATTGCAGGATATATTTCGATTGCGAAGCCCCAGTTGCACCCTTCGACGACTCTCCCTCAAGGAGGTATCGCGGCCATGGCGTTTTTCTACATCTGGACCATCTTTTACGCCATCTCGTGGAACGGTACTCCCTGGGTTGTTTGTTCTGAGGTGTTCGTACGTCCCCGCCCTTCTACTTTTCTTTACGGCGCACGCAGCCGCTGACCCTTGCTCTTCCCTACAGCCTGGATCAGTCCGTACCGTCACCCAGATGCTTGCATCCGCCTCCAACTGGCTTTGGAACTTTGTCATCTCTCGCGCCACGCCCTACATGTGCGCCATTTCGCTGCCCTTCTGTGCCACGTGGTGATGCTGACCTTTCCGCTTCGCACAGGTTCTCATCTATGGGTTACGGAGTATACCTCTTCTTTGCGACTATGATGGTCCTTTCCATCCCCTACCTCGTCTTCTTCCTCCCCGAGACGAAGAACATCCCTCTCGAGGAAATGGATCGTGCGTCTTCCAGCTCTTCGCCTCCCTTCCTTCCTTTCGCTGACACGTTTGAGCTCTCGCAGGTCTCTTCGCCCCTGGAGTCAACGTCTGGAACGCCAACAAGATCGTCATGGCCGAGCTCCAGCGCGAACGTGGGCTCGAGCCTCACGCTGCTCCTCCGGCTATCGAGACCAAGGCGACTCAGCAGTACCTCGAGGACGCAGAGAAGTCTTCCGTATAATAGGGTTGTGCTTGCACCTAAGTAGGAACTTGAATTGCGAAACCATACATTACTGTAATAAGCGACGGGACGCTGTTGCATCGGACGTGTCTCGCGCGAGGCTGAGAAGGCTACGACACTGAAGGCGGCGGAGGTGGTCGAGCTAGAAGGTCCTTTCACCGCCCTCTTGATGTTGAATGAAGCAAAACGGTTAAAATACATGCTGCAGCAAATGACATATCTTCATAATCCCGATTCGTCCGTGTAAAGGCCGGAGTCGCGACTTATCTGTGGACCCCCAGACGAGCGCCCGCATAATCCCCTGTTCCTGTTGCTGTTGTCCCTTCCTTTTATTCCTGCTAGTCTGAGTAGGCTCTTCAAACTCTTTCTTTTCTCACACGCCTAGAAGAGCGCCACCCCTGCTTACCCCCTACGGTTCGACGCCATTCCAATGTCGAGGCCGAGCGTCGCCCTGCGCCCTCCCGATTTTTTGTGGCTAAAAGAAAGTCAACTCAACGCGGATGTTCTTTTGCAGTTATACCTTCGTGGTCTTGATATGTAGCACCGCCTCTTACTGATGCTCGCCGATTTGAAGTCAAGTCTCGCTGCATGGACAATCGTCAGCTTCGGATGCGATGCTTCAAGTGAAGCATTCAGCGTACGACAAACAAAGCTGAGAGATCTCATCTGCTTCTGTGCTGGTCCTGTTTCATTGGAATAATAGAATCTAAGAGCTGTGGATGAGTGTTCCGACGTACTCCAACTTGAGGAGAAACGAATGGCTACCGTGGCGCCTGTACAGACTGGGAACGGCTGGCAGGACGATGCCGTGCGTCCGAGCTCTCCTCCACCCCATTTTGGCTATGAATGGCGCTGTGGACACTCTCACATTGTTTTGAAGTGTCTACATTGTGGTTGCTGATTGGGTCCTCCCCGTCGGGCAGTTTGTGACCTCGCGCAGAATCTCCCCGAGGTCAAAAGTCGCCGATGCCGCGTCCTCGTTGGGCCGATGGTGGGTCACGTTCGAGGCACGAGGTTTCTGGCCAGTCTTGGCACCAGAATAGATTTTTTACAGCTTAAATGAAAACAATATTGATTGTACAAAACCCTGTTCGGCTTCACAGAGTGCATTAGCTGAGGTGGTTTGTCGGGGAAGTACACGTCAAAGAGCATCCCCCGGGGCGTCTAGTTCACTATGCCGCTGATGGTAAGTAAAGTTCCTAATTCTAGGATCTAGACTTCAAACGGCTCTTCACGTGAGGACTAAGGAAAGCGCCACCTTGTTTTTTTTTGGACCGATAGTGGCTAGGAACCCAGCCTGGACAGACAGCCAGAACCACCACGTACAGCCTTATTTGGCCTCTAACCCGTCGTATGAGTGAGTGAGTACAGTCTTATTCAAGGCACAGAGTATGGCAAGCCTCAAGATGCTGCCCTTCAGCAGCCTAGTCGCTCGACATCCGGGATCACGCGCGGGCGTTTATTTGCCGTTCGCTAGATCTCGTCGGTGTACAGTCATGTGTGCACCTTTTTTCTTTTATTTCTTGGCTGGCAAAACAAACAAAGCAGAATCAAGACTCGACCCATTCGCAAAACCCCACAGATTGGTTTAGCCGCGCGCCAACTCAACATCTGGGCCTCCAGCTCTCTCAGGGTGGGGCCACTTGGGGAAGAACATTCAATCACATGTCCCCAAGCTTTAAACTGCCGGTCGGTCTGTTACCCCAGGCTTCCCCATAAAAAGTTGTCGGCTGCCCGCTCCTCACCTCTCTTCTTCTCCTTTCACCAATCCTCTTCAAGTCACACCACTGCATTCCCTCCCGACCTCTTCTCTGTCCTACCTAGCAAAGATGGTTGGCATCAAAAAAGTTGAAGACAGGTTTACACCTGCGTCTGTGTATGGGTGGCGCGTCTACGCCGTCTCCATCGTCGCTGCCACGGCGGCCATCATGATCGGTGAGTTGCGCTTCAAGCTTCCACAGGCGGTTGCATTAACAGTTTCACTTCTTCTTCCTTTTCTTTCTTCACCAACAATCAGGGTATGATTCGGGTGGGTCCCTCCTTTCCTTTGATTCCCGCCATTTTCACCTCCGCCCCCGAGCCTTCCGAAGTCCCCTCGCCATTTGGTTCACACGGCTCATACAACTTGCACTGATTCAGCATTCATCGGAACGTCCATCTCCCTCGCCTCGTTCAAGAACGAGTTCAACCTCGCCACAAAGTCGGCGTCCGAGTTCGCATTCATCTCCACCAACATCGTCTCGACGTGTAAGCTCCTCTCGCCGTTTTTTTCTCGCCGGTCGGGCAATTTCCAGCGCAGGCCATCTGATCCTCCTGAGTCCGGATTGATGACATATAGACCAAGCTGGATGCTTCTTTGGTTCTCTGTTCGGTTATCCTGCTGGTACGCTCCTCGGCAGGAAGCTGGGTCTTCTCATCTCCGCTGCCGTCTTCTGCGTTGGTTCCGCCATCGTGAGGGCCATCAGTTCTTCGGCTCCTGCCCAGTAATTGCAGCTAACTCCATATATTACTCTAGATGTGTGTGGCTTCCCACAAAACCGGTCTTGGCCCCATCTATGCCGGTCGTATCCTCGCTGGACTTGGAATCGGCGCCGCCTCCAACCTCACTCCTCTCTACATCTCCGAGATCTCTCCTCCGGCCATCCGTGGTCAGCTTGTCGGCATGTACGAGATTGGATGGCAGTTTGGTGGCTTGGTCGGTTTCTGGATCGTGCGTTTCCTCCCTACTCTTGCCACGTGCGCGCGGGCGCTAACCATCCATCCCACCACACACCAGAACTACGGCATCACCCAGCACATCGGCGCGTCCAAGAAGCAGTGGTTCATCCCCTTCGCTGTTCAGCTCATCCCCGGAGGTCTCTTCGCTCTCGGCATCCCTCTCGTCATCAAAGAGTCGCCCCGCTGGCTCATTTCCGTCAACCGCCGCGACGAGGCGATCACGAACTTGTGCTGGATTCGTCACCTCGACGCTTCGGACCCCTACATCGTTGAGGAGATGAACGCCATTGACGTAAGAATTTTTTTAAAATCCTCTTTGCTTATGAAATACTTGCTTATATCTATACTTTTGCACTCACAGCTTCAAGTCGAGCACGACCGCACCGCCGTCGGCACCGGCTTCTGGGCACCCTTCAAGCAAGTCTTCGGAAAATGGCATCTCCTCAAGCGGCTTCTTATCTGCACGACTTTGTTCATGTGGCAAAATGGCACCGGGATCAACGCGATCAATTACTAGTATGTTTATCGTCTTTGGAGCGCTCTTCAGCAATCAGAAATTGACTCTCAACCTGAACAGCTCGCCCACGATCTTCAAATCCATCGGTATTACCGGCACCTCGTCCTCGCTCCTCACTACCGGTGTTTTTGGTGTCATCAAGACTGTCTGCTCTCTTCTCTGGGCATTTGTCGTAAGTCGCTCGCTAGTAGGCCTACGCTCCTCACAAGGTGACCCGGCCTCTCCATGTCGCAGCTTATCGACAAGTTTGGTCGCCGTGCTTTGCTTCTCATTGGATCTGCTGGCGGAGCAGTCGGGATGTATGTCATTGCGGGATACATCAAGATCGCCAAGCCTCAGCTTCACCCTTCGGCCACGCTGCCTCAAGGCGGTGTTGCCGCAATGGCGTTCTTCTACATCTGGACCATCTTCTACGCCATCTCGTGGAACGGAACTCCATGGGTCGTCTGCTCTGAGGTCTTCGTACGTGGCTTTCTCCCCTCCTATGCGCCCTCGGCACCCCAAGACTGACGCTGCCTTTTCGTCCATCATCAGCCTGGATCAGTCCGCACGGTGACCCAGATGCTCGCCGCCGCCTCCAACTGGCTTTGGAACTTTGTAATTTCTCGCGCCACGCCCTACATGTGCGCCTTTTCGCTGCCCTTTTCAGCGCCACGTAGCCATGCTGATATCTTTGCGTCCGACAGGTTTTCGTCGATGGGATACGGGGTGTACCTCTTTTTTGCGACTATGATGGTTCTCTCCATCCCCTACCTCGTCTTCTTCCTTCCTGAGACCAAGAACATCCCTCTCGAGGAAATGGATCGTACGTCCTCCCGCTCTTCCCACTCCTCCCCTTCTTCCTCTTCCTTCGCTGACACTTTCCTGCGCTCTCTAAGGTCTCTTCGCTCCCGGAATGAACATCTGGAACGCCAACAAGATCGTCATGGCCGAGCTCCAGCGCGAGCGTGGACTCGAGCCCCATGCTGCTCCTCCGGCGATCGAGACCAAGGCGACTCAGCAGCACCTCGAGGACGCCGAGAAATCCTCTGTATGAGTTGTCATATGTTTGATTATATTGGAAACTGTTCATGTAGCTCGAATCGGCTTGGCAGAAGTGGATATGGCTAGGAATATGACATGAGTTTTCAAAGAAAGAGGTCACGCGATGGGCTGACGTGGCCGCTGACCTGGTCACGTGATAAGCTTGAATGCAAAAAGGGAGCGAGAAAACGCTCTACAATTAACCGAAAGTGAAAACTGGCTCGTTTGGTTCCAGATTCTACATTATCTTTCCTTGGGAGCAAACCGTCTTCCGGAGCAGCGGAGGAGGAACTTGCGACGGTCGCAACTTGGGGCCGTTGCGTCGCCCTTCGTTCCTTCACCCTCGCCCTCGATCTCGCACCATTCCTATTGCTTCATATACTTCTGTTCACCCTTACGCGACACGCCGCTGACCCATCTGCGCCTCCCACCCCTCTCACTTGCTCGTCCTCGAAACGACATGGCCGCCCTCCCACCCGGCGCGACACCGCTCGACCCGGCCCCGCGTTTCTCCGTCTCTGAACCGAGCACAGAGTTCACGGAAACGAGATCGGTGAGCCTTTCAGTCTTACCCCGAATGGAGCAATCGCATGGTGTCGTCGTTTGTGCGATGCTCTGGGACGCGCGAACGCGCCGCTGGGAGGCGGGGCGGCGGATGCTGCACAAGTGGCGAGGGTGCAAGTGCAGGAATCATAGTTGGTGGTGTGTTTCAGAGGCAGGACAGAGTCAAGGTGGACGGTTAGGAAGCCTCCAACGCGTGCGATGATGGTGCTGGGTACGGTGGCACGACACGCGAGCCCAAGCACTGGTCCGACGTCGCGTTCAGTGGCGACGGGGCTGCATCGGAGCGCGATGGTGAGTTGAGATAGAGAGAGTAGTTTGGTTGAAGCATGGTGTTCGTTCGAGGAGGCTCGCGGGCAGCGGTGGGAGCACGAGTACACCGGCGGGCCGCGTTGGTTGGCTCTCCGAGTCGCGGAGGGGAGGGATCGTCGACAAGGGGGAAACTTCTTGCTTCATCTTTCTTTTCTACCAAGCAACACACTACCACACCATCAAAGAGTCCTGCTGACCTCCTCCTTCCTCTCTCGCCTCTCCCGCCTCTCCCGCGCCACTCCCACAAACAAACAACAGGTTACGCTCGAATGGAAGATCAGCAACCTCAAGACGCTCTTCGAAAACTCGAAAGGCGACGTCAAGTCCCGCTGCGTCAAATCGGCACTGTTCGATGCTCAGCGGTGGCAGATCTTCTTCTATCCCAACTCGGGCCACGAGCAGTACTGCTCGCTGTACCTCAGCTGTGAACCCACTGGTTCGTCCTTCTTCCCCTACCCTCCCCTATGCAAACAAGCTGACTTATTCTTACCTTCATTCCTGTTCACAGCCACTGAGAAAGAAAAAGGGGCAGCGGAGAACCGAGGTTGGGGTACGGCCGCGGCGGCGACGGAGGGCGGTGGGAGTAGTGCAGCGGTTGGGACGGGAGCGAGTGCCAGTGGGAATGGGATCCAGCTTGGGAAGAACGACAACAAGGGACCTTGGAAGAGGGAGGGCAAGTACAAGTTCACGTTCGAGGTGCGTTCGTCTTTATTCAGTCGTTGATGACGAGAGGTGGTGGAGGTGGAGGAGGTGGGCTCAGGCAGGCGCTCGAACCCTCCAAGGTTGGATCGCACACGAGAAGAATGATGATGCTGACACTCCGTCCCCCCTTTTGCCCATGGCAGGCCCGTTCCGTCGATCGGCGAATGACCTTCAAGGTCATGGAAGCGCACGACCACTCCTTCAGCGACACGGCACGAAATTGGGGTTATGCCAGCTTCCTCAAACGATCGTCAGTGTTTAGCAAAACGTGCGATGTCTGCCTGATCTGAAACCAACACGTTACGCAGTGACGCCTACTTCAACAACCAAGCCGTGAGGATGTCCGACGCGCTCCTCATCATCTGCACCATCGTCTCCTCGCCTACTCCTCCCTCTCCGCCTCCTCTCCCGCGACTGTTGATACCGAAGGATCTCGTGAACGCGTACGCGAGCTTGTTTGACGATCCAGGGTACTCGGATGTCGTGTTCAGGATCCGTCCCGCGAACAAAGGGGGGAGGGAGAAGAGGCTCTACGCTGCGAAAAAGGTGTTGGCGGGGAGATGCGAGTATTTTGACACCAGTGCGTCTTCGTTTCTCTTCAAGCTTCGTGATGATTTGTCGAGGGGAAGAAGGGAGGGCTGACGTGGCGCCTGCAGTGTTCTCCTCTGGCTTTTCCGAGTCGTCCGTCGCAGTGCCTATGTCTCTTCCTCCTTCCCCCGTTCCCGGACAGCACCAGTACGAGCACGAAGACTCGTCGACGGATGTCGAGTACGACTCGGACGAGGCGGACTGGGACGAGGACGACGATTCCGCGGTCGAGAGTGAAGAGGAGGAAGACGAGTACTCGGAGGACGAAGAAGGAGCGGTGGAAGGAGCGAGAAAGGCGGAAGACGTCTTTGGTGGTGGTGGGGCTAGTGTTGGGACTGGGGGGAGTGTCGCGGGGAGTGTGGCGAGTAGTGCGGCCGTCAGTGATGAGGAAGTGGAGGAGGTCGAGACAGATGAGGGGTCTGTTGCTGAGCAAGTGGGGAAGAAGAAGGGGAGGAGCTCGATAGGGACCGCAGGGTTCGTCGATGCGCCTGGCAGTCCGATTCGTGCCGGACGGAAAAAGGACGAAGGGAGGACGCCGACGAGGGACTTTGATGCTGGGAACGGGGATGGTGCGGCGGCATTGTTGGCTAAGAGGAGCCTGGAGCGAAAGGATAGCAAGAGGAAGGTCAAGAGGCCGATGTTTGAGGTTGTTGTTACGGATGCTGCGTGAGTCGAGGGTTTTTGTTCTCGATCGAGGGCGAGGGAGACTGAAGAGTCTTGAACAGGTACACGACTTTCCGCGCATTGCTGTTCTGGCTCTACACCGACTCGATCGTTCGTCCTTCCTTCTGCTCCTCCTTTCCTCCCTGTGCCATCTTTTCTCCTAATCACGCACTCCTGCAGACCTTCGCGCCCCTCGCATCAACCTACCACGTCGCTCGCGAGTCTTCCGCTCAACTTGGCGTACCATTCCCTTTCGCTTCTCGCCGTGCCTACCTCCTCGCAACGGCCGCTTTCCACCCCAAGACGGATGGTGGACAGGTCGCCGCACTTTGTTCTGCGAAAGGTGAGTCCGCTTACGTGGCGGGAAAGAGGGAGGGTGAAGGAGTGAAAGCTGATCCTGGATACGGGCAGCAATTTATCGACTGGCGGATAAGATTGGGCTGCCGGATTTGAAGGACAGGGCGTACGAGCATATCGTCAAGAGCTTGACGGTTGAGAACGTGAGTCGGAGATTTCTTTCCTGCTAGGCCTCCGAGTAGCGAAGGTTGGGAAGAAACAGGTGAAAGGGAGATAAGGCTCACTTGCGATGCTCATTCAGATTCCATACGAGGTTTTTGGATCGTTCAGCTTGAGGTTTGAGGAAGTCAGGCGCGTCGAGATTGGGTTCTTGTGCGAGAAATGGGTGCGTCCTTCCCCTCCTCGGTCTCATCCTCTAGAAATTTTGCTTACTGACCCTCCTCCCCGTAATGTGAATGCAGAACGAGGTCCGAGTCTCTCCGTCTATGCGCAAGGTGTTGTCGCACGTCAGGACGATGGGCAGGTTCCCGGGATTCGAGGAAGTCTGGGCCAGGATGTGGGTCGCCGCTTTCCTAACCCCAAACGCTTCGATCACTGATGATGCTCCTTTCTCGCCAGTCTGCCAAACCTCGAGTTCAAGCCGGGGCAGCCGACGGACGAGGAGAGGGTCTGATCGATCCTCCGCCCTGGTTGTCGCCCACGTTCATTTTCTGTCGTATAGTTGTTTGTGATCTTGTTGGTTGTCGCCCTCTTTAGTCTTGATGTTGCCTTCCGTTTTCCTGTGCCAGTCAATTTTTGATCCTTTCGTTGTTCGCTCTCTTTCACGGCCAGCGCTGAGTCGCGACACGTGGGCGGGCTAGTGGAGGTTTTTGGGCAGCTACAGTGGTTGCTGAGGGACCCGGTCTATCACTGAGCGAAGGGGAGACTTTAAGCAGGTTGACTAACCCGATTCTACATTTTCATTGTCTAAAAGAAGGCTCCGTGCTCCACCGGCAAGAGGTGGGATTGTGCCGCCGGCGTTTTTCGATACGGTCCGAACCCTCCGCAGATTCACTGCAGCATCTCTCTCCCTCACTCTTCTTTCTCTCCCAGCATCTCTTCCATCATCAAACTTGTTTCCAGCACCAAACTCCAACGACAACAGCACGAAAGGAGGACCACGTTGCCTGGGGATCTTAGGCCATGACCAGCCGCGCTCAGCCGCCTCCCCACGGCCCTGCTTGGGTCATCTAGGTAGGTACAGCTCGACAAAACGTTTTACGACACAGACTGGCGACACCCTCTGCTCTGGTCATTGGGTTTTTCCCGAGGCTTTGGCTGGTTGCAGGGAGGGGACATTTGAGGGAGAATTGGGTTGGAGGTCAGCAGGGGACAGTGGCGCCTGCTTCGCTTTGACTCGTGGCACTCGCTATAGTCCGCTTGAAAGGGCTTCGTACGGATGATTGTACAGACTGCTTCTTTCTTTTTCGGCTTTAGTCATAGGACTCGAAGGCACTGGCCCGCCAACGCTGGGATCAAGTCACGGGGGGGAAGAATGTCTGGGTGGCGGCCAAAAATAGTTGTACGCACTCTCTTGACAAGACGATCGATGGATGATTCAAAAACCTGCTCCGTGGTTGGATGAGGAGCACATGACCTCTCAGCTTCAGGGTGCCTTGCCCACTCGTGTTCGTGTTCTTTTTGCCGGGTCAAGCCTCGCGCGGGTCTGGGCCCTCGCCGCTCTCGCCCGCCCGCCAGCCCGCGCGTCGGACGCCAGGCGCCCGCCAGACGAACGGGCGCCATCTCGCTGGGCGGTGACTGGTCAGCATCGATGGACCCAGTCCAGATCTCAGACTATTCGCCAAGCGTCGATTCGTGGAGGCGAAGGGAAAAAAGTTTGACTGCTAGGGAGTGAGTACGTTTGAGGCTACGTGGCGACGACGGAGGGATGCCTCGCTTGATGACTGACTCAGGCAACAGGGTGTCACCAGGGCGAGGATAAAAGTGTGGCCCCGCTTGGTGTGACCCTGGTCTGGCCCACCACCCCGCCCAGGTGCTCCGCTTTAATCTTTCTGGAGGCTGGGGTTGCGCGGTGTGGCGTGGTGGCGGAGGGCCGGGGCCAGCCCAAAACTTTTATGGAGCTCGCTTGTCGATGGACCCTGGGCCCAGTGCTTGGCACGCAAAATGTTCTTCCTGGATGGGAGCGAGCGAGTATTTCTACCCCCATCAGCTCCGCTTCCTCCTCTCTCTCTCTTTTGTCCATCACTTTTTCTCACTTCAGCCCGCCCCCTTCACCGCCACACACACCACACCACACCGCCACACCTCCCCCAGCGTTCCATCCACAATGGGATTCAAGAAGGTCGAAGACCGCTACACTCCCCAGGAGGTCTACGGATGGCGCGTCTACGCCGTCTCCATCGTTGCTGCCACGGCAGCCATCATGATCGGATATGATTCTGGTGAGTCTCCCCCCGACCCCCGCCACCCTGTGCCGCGCTGACAATCTCTGCCACACTTCAGCCTTCATCGGAACCTCGATCTCGCTCGCGTCGTTCAAGAACGAGTTCGGCCTCGCCCACAAGACCACGTCCCAGTTCTCCTTCATCTCGTCCAACATCGTCTCGACCTACCAGGGTGGCTGCTTCTTCGGCGCTCTCCTTGGCTACCCCCTCGGCACCCTCTACGGTCGCAAGATCGGTCTCCTCGTCTCTGCTCTCGTTTTCTGCGTTGGTTCCGCCATCGTGAGTTGCCGCCAGCCCTTTCCTTCCTCGAACTTGACAGCTAATCATCTTTCGTCACTGCAGATGTGTGTTGCTTCCCACAAGACCGGCCTTGGCCCCATCTACGCCGGTCGTATCCTCGCTGGTTTCGGAATCGGTGCCGCCTCCAACCTCACTCCTCTCTACATCTCCGAGATCTCTCCTCCCGCTATTCGTGGCCAGCTTGTCGGCATGTACGAGATCGGATGGCAGATTGGAGGACTCGTCGGTTTCTGGATCGTAAGCCCAGCCTCTCTTTTGCCACGTGTGCGCTCAATGCTGACCTTGTCATCGACAGAACTACGGAATCACCCAGCACATCGCCGCGTCCAAGAAGCAGTGGTTCATCCCCTTCGCCGTCCAGCTCATCCCCGGAGGTCTCTTCGCCATCGGTATCCCCCTCGTCATCAAGGAGTCGCCCCGCTGGCTCATCACCCGTGGCCGCCGCGAGGACGCCATCCAAAACCTCTGCTGGATCCGCAACCTCGATGCTTCGGACCCTTACATCATTGAGGAGCTCAACTCGATCGACGTCCAGGTCGAGCACGACCGCACCGCTGTTGGCGCTGGCTTCTGGGCGCCGTTCAAGCAGGTCTTCGGCCAGTGGCACCTCCTCAAGAGGCTGCTCATCTGCACCTCGCTCTTCATGTGGCAGAACGGCACCGGAATCAACGCGATCAACTACTACTCGCCCACCATCTTCAAGTCCATCGGTATCACCGGCACTTCGTCCTCGCTCCTCACCACTGGCGTCTTCGGTGTCATCAAGACCATCGGCGCTCTCATCTGGGCTTTCATCATCATCGACAAGTACGGTCGTCGCCCCATCCTCATCATCGGTGCCGCTGGCGGAGCTGTCGGCATGTACGTGATCGCGGGATACATCAAGATCGCCCAGCCCCAATTGCACCCTACGACGACTCTGCCCTCGGGAGGTATTGCGGCCATGGCCTTCTTCTACATCTGGACCATCTTCTACGCCGTCTCATGGAACGGAACTCCTTGGGTTGTCTGCTCTGAGGTCTTCGTACGTCCCCTTTGCCGCTCTCGTTTCGCTTGCACAGCCTCTGACCTCCCTCCTCCTCACCAACAGCCCGGATCCGTCCGCACCGTCACCCAGATGCTCGCCTCGGCCTCCAACTGGCTCTGGAACTTCGTCATCTCCCGCGCGACTCCCTACATGTTCACCTCGATGGGCTACGGCGTCTACCTCTTCTTCGCCTCGATGATGGTCATCTCGATCCCCTACCTCATCTTCTTCCTCCCCGAGACCAAGAACATTCCTCTCGAGGAGATGGACCGCCTCTTCGCCCCTGGAGTCAACGTCTGGAACGCCAACAAGATCGTCATGGCCGAGCTTCAGCGCGAGCGTGGCCTCGAGCCTCACGCCGCTCCCCCTGCGATCAAGACGACCGCGACGGCGCAGTACGTCGAGGATGCGGAGGATGTCGAGAAGGCTTCGGTTTGAAGTGGTGGACGGTCAAAGGGAACAAAAAAAAAATATCATAATGGGTGTTTAGCTTTATTCGACACTTATTGGTTGTACCAACACCGCATTTGTAGTAGTAATCATTCTCTCAGCATGAACTGGAAGGAATCACTCCCGAGTTTGAATCCACAATCTTCTTCTGGCGCTGCCTTGTTCGCCATCGAGAGTTTGCAAAGAAGAGCACTGGCTATGGCGACCAGTCTGTCCAGAAAGGACAGCGAACGTCGACTCGTTGATTGCATCGCCCCGTTCGCTTGTTACAAAGGCGCGCAATGCATGACTGATAATGATATGAGAGCAACACCACCACCGCACAAATATAGTCTACCCCGAGTTCTTTGGCTCCATCACGGTCTTCTCGGATATCAGATCTCTAAGCCACTGATTCTCCGCCTTGAGCTGCGACGTTCTCAAGCGGTCAGCACTTAACACGACAAGGGGGCAGGGCGACGCACCGAGCTAGCCTCCTTCTCTAACACTGTGACACGGTCTCGAAGCTGCAAGCTTGTTTCCTGCAGTTGCAAGTCGCGTTGTTTCTTCTTTGCGCGGAAGCGGGCTGCACCACACCACACCACGTCAGCGTCCCGTCCTTGAACAGGATCAAACACCAGAAATACTGACCTGAAGCCTCCGTATTCCTCCTCCTCTTATCATCCTCATCATCACTCACACTCTCCCTCTCAGCTTCAGCCTTGGCCTTCCCCTTCGCCCTCGCTCGACTGCTTGCCGTCGCGGGTGTTGGTGCGGTCGTGAGCTCAGCAGGCATCGCCGACACGCCCGGGAACGCATGCTCCGGCAGCAAGTAGGCGGGAGTCGAGAAATCAGCAGGAGTAACTACGTGTCCGTGCCCGTAGATTGAGGGAGGGAAGCCGGGGAGGGAAGCTGGCGGCGGTGCGGATGACCAGGGGACGCTGAACGGCGGCAACGTCGTCGCCGGCGGTGCAGACACGTGCGCGTCGACGCCCACGCCGAACAGCTGAGCGCTCAGAGCGTCCAGCTGGGCTTGTGCTGTTGCCAACTCGTGTTCCGACACGCCCGCGAGACTCGCGAGGCCGTCCCCGCCCAACGCGAGGTGCTGAGCGTCGTGAGGCGATGCGCCCGTGTGGTTCGCCCTGTCGCGGTCCAACAACGCCTCCCACGGGTCCGTCGCTGGCGTAGGGGGTGGCGTAGGTGCAGAAGATACTGATGGTGAATTGTGATTGGGTGGAGGAGGAGGAGGGGCGAGGTGGGAGGCGGAGGTCGAAGGCGGGGAGAAGGGCGGCGGGAAGAGGCCGGCTTGAGCGGCGGCGGCTTGGGCCTGGAGGAGCTGCTGTTGACGTGCGGCGAGGGTTTGGAGGAGGAGCAGGCGGCGCATCCCCGGGTCGATGGCTCCTCCTGCTACCGGTGGACTGGTGCTGGTGCTGGTGCTGGCGCTGGCATTGTACGGGAGTGGGACGCCAGACGGCAGAGGATTGGCCGACGGAGACGGCTGGGACTGCGCTGCTGCCCCACTCGAGTTGGCACTCGTACTCGCCCGCGTCGCCGGACGAGACGGCGGCTCGCTGCTGCTGCTCCCCTGGTCGAGGTCGGACGGGGACTGGCTCATCGGGGACCAAAGGCCAGTCTTACATTGATGTAAAGCCAACCCTTTGGCTTGATCCTTCTGCCCACCCGAGCACGCTCAGCATAGCTGGCCCGCGTTCGTCGCAACCGAGGCCAGAAATGAGGTGATTTGAGCTAGGACCACGCCATCGAGTCTGCCTCTCGCACTCAGGTTTCCGGCCCTTCGGCTGGCACTTTTCACACCATTGTTGGCTATATCGTACTAGACAACCTCAGAGATGGTCTGCCACCAACCACGGCGTCTTGATCCGGTTTGCGTAGAGCGCACAGGAGAGCCAAACCACATACGTGTCTCCACCAGCGCGCGCAATCGCCATCCGCGCAACATGTTGCGCCAACGCACCATCCCTTCCCCAAAGTGCATCATCCCGCACGCAAGCCTGACAGACTTCCCTTTTGGTAGCGTGCCGCAAACAGCTCCGCTCAATTGTCCGTGCTCTGCCGCTTTTGTAAATCTGACTACCTGACCGCAAGACGTGTTCGCATCGCTTGACCGGAAAGCTCAGCGAGAAAGAGGCATCATACCTCGTAAAGCATCAAGAACGACAATTGCCACCGCAAAGCATCTCACTTTCTCTGGCTCTGTGTTTCTCTTTGTTTTCTCTCCCCTCTGGCCGGACCGTCGGCGCTCATCACGTGTTTTCTCCGACAACGAACGGCGGTGAATTGCACGAGAACTCGTCACAAAGCCTTCGTTTACGTGGGCTTGTTCTTCGCGTTGGCGACCTGTGTAACAGGAGTAAGTATTGGTGAGCAGACTGGGGATGCGAGTTCGGGACAGTGACAGGGACGAACGATGAGGTTTTTGTATCTGCACAAAGGGAGGTTTTGGTCAGCCGACAACGCGCAAAGAGACGCCTGATGCGAGATGAACTCACTCTGACACGTCTCCGTAGAACTTCTCGGCTTTACCGTTGCCAACCTAGACGTGGGCGAGCGGAATTGAGCATGCGGGGTCAACTGGGGAGAAGTGAGAACGGGCGACTTACGACCCACAGCTCGTTACACACGCTGCAGAAGAAAGAAAAATCATCAGCATCACCAGCATCGGAGTAGAAGGGGTCGAGCCGTACGTGTTGATGAATGTAGTCTGAATCCACGGAAGCTGGTTAGCGAAGCCCTCTCATCGACACGACAGAAGAGGGGGACTCACGTCGTGACTGATGACGATGACTCCACCGTTCCAGACCTTGAGGGCAGCCATGAGAGCATCCAAACCTTCGATATCCAGGTGGTTGGTAGGCTTTCACAGCAACGAGATGCCGAGTTAGTCTGGGGCGTAGGAGAAGGACACGTGGGGGGCGCGAGAGACGAACCTCATCGAGCAGCAGGATGTGAGGTTGTTGCAGAGACTGAGCAACGCGACCACCAAATGAGAAAACATAGCCCTTCGGATGTACCGCGGAGGAAACCACGCACCAAAGTCGCGAACGACACCCTACTCTTCTGACCTCCCGACAACGTCCCAATCAACTGCAAGCTCGTCATGCCCGTGATTCCGAAAGCACCGAGGTGACCACGGTACTCCTGTTCCGTCTTGCCCGGGAACATCTTGGCGAGGAATGCGACGGAACTGAGGTTGAGCTCGAGCGAATCGATGTGGTGTTGCGCGAAGTCTGTGTGGGGTGGGGATTAGGAAGGGAGGGGCGAAAGGGGATGAAGATAACGGACAGGCGATACGAAGACGTCCGTTCCGCTGTTGCTGCCCTGTTGTGGGGTTCAACTCTCCGATGAGGAGCTTCATTCTAAGAATCGAGGTCAGGTTAGCGAGGCTTCGAACGTGAGAGGCAGGTTGGCGGCGCACAGCGTGGACTTTCCGGCTCCGTTGGCCCCTGGAAGGAAACGCGATCAGCGAATCTCGTAAGACGCCACCAGCAGGAGACTCACCGATCAGGCCCAGTCGCGAATCGAGGTCGACCGAGATATTGACGCCAGCAAGGATGGGCTTGTCTTTCGAGTACCCAAAGCCAACCTCGGAAAGCTGGAGTAGCGGTGGTGAAATCTTCTCCGTCTCGAGGAACCTTGGTTCACCCTGTAAGCATATACTCGAGCGATGAGAGAATGGGGCTTGACATACTTGAACTTGACGACATCGTCCTCGTCTGGCGGCTGCAGGTCCGGAAGCTTCTCCAACACCTTCATCTTCGACTGAGCCAAAGACGCTCGCTTGGCGTTGTCTAAACGCGCTCCAGCAGATAAGTACGGCTGGGAGATGGCCAGCGGAGAGGGCAGTATGACACGTACAACGCCACCTGTCGATGAACGCCTGCAAGTGCGCCCTGAACGCGACCTGGGCCTCGTACTCCTTCTTCTGGTTCTTGTCTCGCTCGCTCTTCGTGGCGTAGAACTGGTTGAAGTTACCTGTCGAGGAAAAGAGGACGTAAGTCGCGATAAAAGAGCACTGCCGCAGGAGCACGAACCCTTGTAGTAGTCCAATCGCTCGTTGTGCTGGTAGATGATGTCGGTGGCGACGGCGTCGAGGAAGGAACGATCGTGAGAGACAACGAGGAGAGTGTAGGGCCATGTCTGGAGGTAGTCCTCGAGCCAAGCGAGCGCGTTGAGATCCAAGTTGTTGGAAGGCTGGAAAGGCAGGGTCAGCAACGGAGCTTGGAAGCGAACAGACGAGACAAATGACAAACCTCATCGAGAAGCAAGAGGTCGGGTTTGCAGAACAGAGCACGAGCGAGCGACAGACGCATCCTCCATCCTCCGGAAAACGATTTCGTCGGTCGATCCTACAAACGGCGCACCAGGACCACGTCAGCTCCCTCTCTTCTTCCTGAGACCACCAGAATCCTGCAACTCACCTGATCAGCCTTGTCGAAGCCCAATCCAGCCAACAGCTCAGCAGCCCTCGACGGTCCCGTATCCGCATCGATCTCCACCAAGTTGTCCTGCACCTCCTTCAGCTGGCTCATCAACTCTGCCTTCTTCTTCTCGTTCTTCTCGCTGTCCTCGCCATTTGCCTCGGCATCTTCCAAGGCCTGAAGGTCGGCGTTGAGCTGCTTCTCCTCCTTCATCATCCTCGTGCGATGAACGTCGGCCTGGAGGACGGACTCGAGCGCAGGCGTGTCATCTCCTATCACTTCTTGCTGGACGTAGAGGATGGTGATATGCTGGGGGACGGCAACTTCTCGGAGAGCCATTGCTCGGAGAAGTGTTGACTTTCCGATACCGTTTCTATAGAGTGAGAGGGAGGGTCAGCGATTGGATGTTGTGGCGTCGGCGGCGCTGAACAACACACCGTCCAATCAAACCGTAACGCCTGCGAGAAGACCGTTAGCGCTGAAGCAGAGTTCAAAAAAGAATGGAGCTACTGACCTGCCCTCGGACAGCGTGACGGTAGCGTTGCTGAGGATCCTCAGACTGCCAAAGTTGACGTCGATGTTCTCCAAGTGAATGTCCTGCGTTGCCTCCAGCATCAGCACCCCAGTGAGCACAACAGTGGCAGGTAATCCACTCACCTTGCTCTTTCCCTTGTTCGATGCCGCACTCTGGAAGGGGTTGACCTCGAGGTAGAGCTCCTCGTAGCTCTTCTGGCCCTTGCTCGCGTCGATGAGCTTGCTGCCCTCGTACGCGTTCTTGCGGTCCCTCTTCTCCATCTTGGCCTTGATCTTGGCCTCTGCCTTCTCCAGCGCCTTGATGTTGACCTGCGTCTCCCTCGCCTGCCGCGCGAACGACCGCACAAAGTCAGCACCTCCGCCGCCGTCCCCGCGAAGCCGTTCATACGCACCTTGACGACCGAAGCAATGTCGACGACCTGAGTGACGGCCTGCCTCTTGCTCAAAATCTCCTGCCTCCTCATATCGAGCACCTTGTCGAGCTTGGCCGGCTGGCGCTCAATCTTGTTGCCGGTCAGGGTCGTCCAAATCTGCTCGAGCTGGATGCAGATGTCGTTGATGTCCTCTGGCACCTGAGCAGGCGTGTACGTCTCGAGCAGTGGTCTCACGAACGTTCCGATCGGGTCATCTGCACCATCCGAACCGTCAGCTTTCGCTCCAGTGCTCGCGCGGCGCTGCTTCTTTCGCGGGCGCACCTTGGTCGTCGGCGTCGGCGTCGGAGAAGAGAGTGTCGATGTATTCGATGATCGGGTAGTCCAAGTCGCCTCCGACGGCGTTGTTGAGGATTTGGGACGCCATGGGCGAGGGACGGCGGTCGCGCGAGTCGTTGGCGGGAGGAGCAACAACGCCTTGCGTCCGCGCCGCCAAGTTTTGAAGACCCGACCAGCGCTGACGTGGCCCGCTCATTGCTCACGCTTCGGGAGAGTGACCTGCAGCAGTTGTTGTGCATTCAAAAGAGTTACTATTTGGTGAAGTTCTTTTGATCTTTGAGAGCTCAAGAGGTTGGCAACTTAGTGTAGCGAAGGCCACGTTGCTTTGCTTCGACAACAATTGCATGCTTCCATTCCCTTCGAGCTATCTAACAACACGATCACATCTTAGCATGACTCCTAAGCTCCAAAGCCTATCCCAAAGAGCTCCAACTAGCAGCCTTCCCCGTCCTCTTCGCCAGCCTAATCCCCACCCCTCGCCTCTCCAGCATCCCAAACAATTCGCTCACACTCTCCTTCTCCTTGAATTCTCCGAAACTCTCGCACAACACTAACTCTTCCAGCTCGTCCCAGATTGCCTCTTTGGCCGAGTTCCCCGCTTTGACCGCACCGTCCCCATCGCCGATGAGTGCGCCCCCTCCAAGCGTATCGACGAGCTCAAGCGACATGGCGTCGACTTCCTGCAGACGGTCGCGGAAGCCCATGTCGGTGGTGATAGTGAGAGATTGGAGTTTGGATGAGGAGCTGAGGGTGTCGAGGAGCGGGAAGAAGGACGTCGAGAGGTGAGACGAGTCGGCCAGCAGGGAGAGGCTCTTGAGCGCAACGAAAGGCTCCAGAGTTGGAGGCGTGGAAAGCGGAATATCGAGTAAAGCGAGGATGAAGGAGGGGAGTCGTCCAATGGAGAGGTCCTGGAGGTGGTCTCCGGTGATGGCGAGGTCGGACAGGTTGAGCAGGGTCGACTCTTTAATGTCGATCGAGGATGAAGGCGACAAGGTGCAATTCATGTGAAGGGAGGTGAGGGAGGGGAGGGCGAGAGTCGTAGAAGGTGATTTGGTGACATTGTGAAGAGTGAGCGTGGTGAGGAGGGGAAAGTCGCAGGTGTCGATTTGGATGTCACGCAAGACGAGCGTCGTGAGCCGCGAAGCCACTGTACGCAGACGCGTGAGTGGAGGCTGCCAGCAAAGAAGAGGAGACAAACACGCACGCAACGGCATACTCTTCGTATCCAGTCCACCTCTCAACCCTGCCAACTCCATCTCCGTCAACCTCGGACACCACTTGCCCAGATCGCCCAACTCGCCCTCCGTTCGCGCGTACATAGGCTTCGGCCCAACCACGACTTTCCGCACGTACGCCGCGACCCTCGTGCTCCCCTTCACGAGCTGCCTGAACTTGTCTGCCTCCTCCGAGACGACGAGTGAAGTCGTGCGAAAGAGGCGCGACTGGGACGTGTGGGTCCAGAGACGCGAGACGAGCGAGAAGTTGTGCAGGTCGTGCGACTGCCGGAACGGCGGTTGGTTGCACAGAGCGAAAGTGATGATTGATTCAAGAGTCTCGAGTGGAAGCGACGAGAACGTCGCCATCGTTGCGGTCGTGCCCGTGCGAGCTGGCGGAGCTGAGTTGCCGATCGTGCCGGGAGGTGAAGGTGGGGGAGTCCTGGGACTGTCAACGCAGGCTTAGCTGCAGGGTCAGAGAAGTGAGATGGTCACGCAACTCACTATAGTGACAAGTTGAAGGAGCGGATGGTGCAGAGTGCTCCAGGAAAAGACAACACAAACAACCGAGCACGCGCCCGATACGCCCCGCGTTTGGTGCGGCTGATTCGCAGCTGGCGAGGAAGAGCAGAGGCAAGCGAGGGCCTCTACTTGACGTGAATGACTTGATAGTGAAAGATAGTATTACTTTTATCGTCGACGCGTCGGACACGGGTGGAGGGCAAGCAGGGCAGCCGGGCAACAGCGGGGGCGAGGATCGCGGGAGGCGCGTGTGTGTAGCCCGAGCCTCCTTTCTTTGATCTTCTTTACAACATTAGGACCAGCAGGTGGAGAGGGTCCACCCGCAGAATCTGTTTTGCTGTGATCCAGTGAAAGCACAGCATCCTGCATAGACAAGAAATTGCGTTCCCCAGAGGAGTATCAAGCCACGTGGACCGTCCATTGTTTCGACCGGTGTCCCAAGCCCAAATAGATTCACATCAGAAAGTTGGGTACTTCGGCTCAAAAGGTATCCTCTGACTCTGAATGCTCGAGTTACTTCCTTTCGGTACGCACGCTCACGCCAGTCCTACTTCGATTACTTGGTCAGCTAATTTGCGAACGGCTGAAGAGGTCCCAAAAACCTCACTCACCTGGACCGACGCTCAGGACGATACGGAGCCCTATTGTTTGAATCTCAGCTTTCTCTTCAATGGAAGAGAAAAAGGACGCACAGCGAAGGCATCGACTCGCTGCGTCTCGGTAGTCCGTGCGTTGGCGTAGGGTATCCTCCGTACTGGTTAAAGGGTCTAGCAAAAGGATGTTAGTGAAAGCTCAGGGTTCGTTAATCTGCAAATTGGTCTCACTCTTCTTCGTACGTTCTACCACTCGTCAAGTCAGCACACGTGTCAGTCCCCACACGCGCAAGGCAAGAGCGACTCACTCAGGAGGCATCTGAGCTCTAAGCCGAGCGTTTTCTTCTTGTTCCTGTCTAAAAAGTACATGTCAGCTTCTGACACTGGGGCTTAGCGAGTACAACGGACCTCAGAAGCTGTCGAGATTCTGCAAGCTCTTGTTGCTGTAGCGCGGCGTATTGAGCGTGCAAGGCGCTAAAGGCAGCACACTTAATAAGCCTCAGGTTTATCTATTTGGACAGTAGGCACTCACTTCATCTGATGTCTGCATCGCCAAGCAAATGAATGAGCTTCCGCTGTCTACACCCTCAACAAATCAAGACACGCACTGGTAAGCCTGCTGATCATGGAGACTCATGTGCTGCCAATGGAGCGCATAGTTCTGGCTTTGTAGGGCCGACTGAACGTGTCCCAGGTCCTGTTGCATGGCCCAGAGCCTTGCCCTTGACTCCTCGATCTGTCGGGCTTTGGTCACGAGTTGGCGGCTCTTGTCCTTGACGGTGCGGCCCAAGATGTCGTTGTTCAACCTGTTTTATCTAGTCAAAGCTTGAAATGCTGCAAAGGCAGAGCAGCAGCGTACTGTGCTAAGCGTAGCTGCTCTGATAAATGATCGATCGTGGCCGTTGGATCGGCTGCCGACGATCTACAAGCCCCAGAGTCAGCGCCATCCAATCCTAAAGCGTTACAGTGTTCTCACGGCGTTTCATTCATGTAGGAAGGCTCGGCGGTGTGTGGAAGGGATTGGTCGCCGAAGATCGACGCTCCTGCACTCGGGGTGTTGACCCTACGTTCACATGAGAAAAGTGACCGCGCGACGGGAGAAGAAGAATATGCAACAGGCGCACATTGTCTCACTTGATGAACTCTGTGGAAAGTACGGTACCGGCACGTTCAACGACTGAGACGATGCCTCCCCCGCTGGGGGGTCAACGCGCTTCGTACGTGTTGACGTGGCGCGGGAAGCCTCCTTTGCCTGTCGCTTACGCTCTTGTTCCTCTTGTTCGAGTCGCTTGCGCTCCTGCTTCCGAGCCTTTCTGGCGGAGTTGAGGCTAGCTCTCTCCTCTTGACGCCTCTCTTCCTCCACACTGATGGATCCACCAACGCGTCAACAACTCAAGATCAGCTTTCAGCAACAGACACTTACCGAGCAGCCTCGGCAGCCTGCTTCTCCATTAACTTTCGTGCCGCAGAGTTCTCCTTACGACTTCCACTAGCTGCTTGGAATTCCTTCCGCTTCTGCTTGGCTTCAGCGGCAGCGTGCCTGGAAGAGGCGGTGTCAGCGAGGGGCATGAATCAAAGACCTGCGCGGCGATGGCTTACCGCACGGCCTCTAGGTGAGCCAAACCGTGCTCTATCCTAAGTTAGAAGACGAGAATCAGCAAATGAAGCTATATTTTTTCACAAACAAAATCACCTACTCCCTCTCAAAAACCTCCATCGCGGTCTGGACGTACGTCCACATGTCTTGCGCGATCGTCGCAAAGTCGGGCGTACTCCTTAACTCCTCATAGTAGCGGGGGTCCCTTCCACAGTTGATATCCATGCCAATAGTTAGAAAGGCAGCCTCGCTCAGCATGTTGCGTCGAACGGAGGCATCTGCCGCCCTGACACTGGCGTTGCTTAGCGCCTCTCTCATGCCCGAGCGCGAGAGGACCTCGCGGAGGCAGTCGCCGACATCGTCAATGTCCCGTCCGGGGTCGCTGTATATAGAAAGAAGTAAGCACTTGTCATGTTTATGGAACTGAATAGCTCAACTAGGAGTTTAAGCGCTCCCACCACGTCTTCCACTTGTTCTCTTCGCCCTTCTTCTTTCTCGCGGCCTTGGTCGCGGCGTCGAGAGCTCCGCTCAACTCCGACAAGCTGCTGGTAGTCTTTCGCGTCCTGTCGAGCCAGCGATGGAACTCCAGCAATCCTTGAAGCTTGATGGTCTGCATGAGGAGCATATCCCTTGCCGTCTCGGACTGAGGACCTCCCGTCCGCTGCCTCGCCTCTACTAGAGCGAGGAACTTGCCGCTCCTCGTCGTCTCGCCTTGTCGGATGAGGAGCTGCCATTCGCTCCAGAGAGGCCACAGCCAGGCTTTTGCTTCCGGATACTCCGACATGAAGTCAAGCCGAAGGTGAAGGGCTGGGTTAGAATTGGAGAAGAGGAAGGAAAGAAGGACGGAGGAAGGTGAACAGGAGAGTGGTTCGAAAGTCAGCCGCCCTCGGAGGAAGGCGCCGGCGACCGGTATGCGGTGCACGGCTCAATTTAGGAGCACCAAAGCTCGGTCAGATTTGTCCATAGATTTTTGAGATAGCATTTATGCAGCGCTTATGTACACCGGGCAGTATAGTCGTCCGAGAGCCCGTCAACGGAGAAAAAGGGCAAGCCGTCAGTCGCCTTACGGCGCTTGCAGGAGGTGCGTGTGCGGCCCAGCTTCTTTCCCTGACTTGTGCTGTCGGACAACGATAAATAAAAGTCCGCGGAGAGGTGTAGCAAACTACGGTAGAGGGTCAAAAGTTCTCGAGTGAGAATCAGAGGCCGCCCTTTGATAGAAATACCCGTCAACGTGGCCATCGCAGTGTTATGTGGTGACCGGCCGTTTAAGCTCAAGTGAATGAACAGAACAGAAAAGATGTCTGTTTGGATCATTGGCTTCAGTAATTTCGACTACTTCCAGGTGGTAAGCACCTCGACATTCTTTCTGCTTAGATCAGTCCATCAGACGGGGAGCAATGACAAGCTCTGAGAGACCGCACAAACCTGGACCGACGCTGAGGAAGGAATGGACCCCTACCAACCAAAATTAGATTTAGCTGTTACAAGATATGGTAGAAGGCTTACAATGAAGGCAACGAGCCGCGACGTCTCCTTGGGTCGTTTCCCTGCGTGGGGCTGAAGTGCTGTTCGTGATCGGAAGGCCTAGGCGCCACATACACATCAGTTGAAGCTAAGTGAAGCATCATAGATGAAATGACTCACTCTTCATCATGCATGCTAGAGGGCGTCGAGTCATTGACACGTGTAAACCCACCACACAGGCAGACGTGAGCGACTTACCCAGTAGGCACTTGAGCTCGGAGCCGCGCGTTCTCTTCCTGCTCCTGCCTGTACCACCAAATTCAGTCGGTGGTTGAAAGTCGGCCACAAAAAGGACAAGAGACGTACTGCAAAAGCTGCTGCATTTCTGAGAACTGTTGATTCTGCAGCGCGGCGTATTGATAGTGCAGGTGGCTGAAAAAGAAGCAGTTCAATGATCAAGCTAGAGCGTTCAGCTTCTTAAGTTGAAGACCTCCTTACTTGACATATTGTCTGTTCGTCAAAAGAGCGAGTGAGCGTCAACGGGCAACCGGCAACATTGATGAAGTCAGAAACGCACTGAGAAGCTTGTTGCTTCTGGAGACTCAAGTGCTGGTGATGAAGCGTATAGCTCTGACTCATGAGCGCCGATTGAACCTGGCTGAGGTGGTGTTGGGTAGCCAGGAGCCTCTCGTTTGCTTCGTGGATCTGGCGCGAGTTGTTGATGAGCTGTCGGCTCTTGTCCCTAACCGTGCGGCCCAAGATGTCGTTGTTCAACCTATATTGACATGTCAGATCTATTTAATTTCAGTTTTGGTGGAACAGCCGCACCGTGCTCGGTGTAGCTCTTGGGATAGATGGTCAATTTGCGCCGTCATGTCAGCTTCCGACGGGCTGCCAAAAGACGTACGTCAGCACAACGCAGGAGCAACAACAGGAACTTGTGAGCTTACTGCGCTGGACTCCTATAAAAAGGTTGCGACGCTGTTGAAAGCGCCTGGCCGCCAAAAGCTGGAGTGTCTCCGCTTGGGGTGTTCACCCTTTAACAAGAAGTGAGCGCACGGCAGAAGAGGGGGAAAAAAAAAGGAAAAGACGCACATTGTGTCGCTTGAGAAACCTTGGAAAGGGTAGGGTGCCGGAATAGCTGATGACTGAGTCGGAGCCGCCAATGTTGCCGACTCACCGCCCACCGCACGGGATGACGTGGCGCGAGACGCCACTTTCGGTCGCTTCGGCTCTTGCTCCTTGCGCTTGAGTTGCTCCCGTTCCTGCTTCCGAGCTTTGTGCGCAGCCTTGGCGGATTCTTTCTCCGCTCGACGCGTTTCTTCTTCCAAACTGTTGAATCCATCACCGCGTCAACGACTACAGCTCAGCATTCACCGACGAGCACTCACCGAGCAGCCTCGGCAGCTTGCTCTTCCTGCAGCTTTCGAGCTGCAGCATTCTTCTTGCGATTGTCACTACTTGCTGCAAACTCCTTTCGCTTCCCTTTCGCCTCCGCGGCAGCCTCCCTTAAGGAGCGGAGCGGAGACACGAGAAAGGGACGCCGATCGACAACCAAAGGCAGAACTTACCTGTCGGCCGCTCTAGAAGCTAAATCGCGGGCTAACCTATGTATTTGCAAATTTCGTCAGCCTTCCAGATTGAGCTGGATCACTGGAATACTCACTCTTGGCCAACCACCTCCATTCCCTTGAGACCGTAAAGCATCAAATGTGAACTTGCTGTGGAGAACTCCGGCATGCTCCGCAGGTCAGAGTAGAAGCGTTGATCCCTTCCACAGTTGCGATCAATCCCAATGATCATGATCCCCGTTCCGAAGGCCAATGCCTGTCGATGGGCAGCACTCCCCCCGAGCATCGCTCCCCTGAGCGCAGCCTTCATCCCCGACCGCACCACAACCTCTTCCATACACGAAAGGACGTCGTCGACACTAAACTCTTCAGCACTGAAGAAAAAGGCAGATCAATGAAAGATCGTGAAAATCGTGGCAAGCGGGAAGAGTGACTATTTGTGAACGTGGAACCACCAAGTGTCCCACTTGCTGCTCGTGTCCTTCTTCTTGCGAGCGGCCCGTGTAGCCGCGTCCAGGACGGCATCGAAGTTAGACGAGCTTATGGTTCTAGCCTGATTTCTATCGAGCCAGTGAACAAACGCTAACAAGCCTTGGAGCTTGATGGTGTGCGAGAGAAAGACGTCCCCCGCGTCGTCCGGCTCAGGCGCACCAGCCTTTCGCTTCTCGATGAGCGCGACGATATCTGGGTCCCTTGTAGTGCCTCCCCTCCGGAGACGTTGCTGAACCTCAATCCACAAGGGCCATAGCCAATCACGAATGGCAGCGTTTTCCTCCTCTGTGAAGAGCGCCGGAGGTGGGTTCGACATGTCTGGAGAGATGATGGAGAGATGAGAAGGAAGGAAAGCAAGGAGAATCCGGAGAGAAAAGGTGGAAGACAAATAGGAGCGAATAATGCAGAAGCTCCGACTTGCATTTCGAAGGGTCACAAGACACCGTGTCGGAACCCGGGCGGCGCACGGCGGTGCAGGTTTGATTCGGCAGCAAGTAGGTACATGCAAGTAACCAGAACACCAGGAAAACTCGAATGGGTATCAAGCGAGGTGTGGTCTTTTTATGTGTCTTTGGCACTCCCTACCTGCCTTCTAATCCGCCAAAAAAAAAAAACACCGACGTGGCATCTGCATCGTGCGCCACCCCAACTCTTGTGATCACGTGATGTCCATCATGTAGCTGTCAAGCAGCAGAGATAGAAGCCCGAAAGCTCTCACATATGGATCTATGCAATTGTGTGTTCAGTTTTTGCCAAGAAGTATACTCTCGCGGAAAAATGACGAGCTCCGCAAACTCCGCCACAACTTCCAGCTTCCTCTTCCTCCTCCGTCCCGTCATGTCGTCCTCGTTCCTCACGTCCTCCCGCTACCAGGCAGCGCTCAGCTCCTTCGCTGAAGCTCACTCGACGGACCCTGCAAACGATGCAGCAGAGTACCACGCCCAGCTCGCGTCCTACACGACCCAGCTGTGCGCGCTCATCAGCCCGCCGGTCGAACCGTCCGAAGCGCTGCTGCTCGCGTCCAACTGCCAACACATTAGACGGTGGGAGAAACCAAGAGCTGAGTATCCGATGGGGTTGAGCGGGTACAAGACTTGGCGGGTGCGTTCAACGTCCTCTGCTTGTTTTCGTCGTCCAAAAGAGTTGCGAAGGAGCTGATTGGTGTGGTTCGCGTCGGGGGGCTACGACAGGCCAACCTGAACAAGTTTCACGCAAGTGTAGCAGAAGACATTCTGCTCAAAGCTGGGTACTCGGCGGAGGCGGATGCCGAGCTGATCGCGAGGGTCAAGGATTTGTTGATGAAGAAGGGCCTTGCGCGACCACCGCTCACTCCGCCGTTCAAAGGTGCGCCATACCTCTCACTACAGGAAGAAAGTATAACGGAGCTCAGCTGATATGTGCCGCAACGCAGACCCGGAGATGCAGCTGTTTGAGGACGCCATCTGTCTTGTGCGTTCACCGAGCCTTCCCCGTCTCGCTCACAACAGCTAATGACGAAGCACCACCAGGTCTTCCTCCGCCTCCAATTCGTTGACTTTGCCAGCAAGGTGTCAGACGACGACAAGATGGTCGGAATCGTACGAAAGACGTGGGCCAAGATGACGGATGTCGGGCGCGGCGTCGTTGCGAGTGAGTTGGTCGGAGGGCTGCCGGACGATTTGAAGGCTGTGGTTGGAAGGGCTTTGCAGTGAGGTGAGAGAGGGTAGGAATACAAGTGTATATTGGTGAGTTTGCTTTTCAAGGGTAGGGATCAAGGACACGTCAGCTCATGCGTCCTGCTCCTCAAGATGGCAGACGAAAGCCAGGCATCATCGTTGTTGTCAACCGGTCCCAACTCACCGCTCCTTTGTCCCTCTCATCACCTCAGGGATCGTCCCAAAAGCAATCTTGTTCCCGTTCCTGTTCCGCCCTGCACTCTGTCATCATTCATTGCGCACCGGTTCCTCTCCTTTGAGCTCCCGGCACGGTCGCGCAGCTCTCATCGCCCTTTTTCTCTCTACAAGCTACTCTTCCAACCCCCTCTCGCCCACTTCTTATTTCGCCATCCTTACCACCCACCAACAGCACCAACCCTTCCTTCCATCACCACTCATCCAGAGACCCGGCAACCCGAGCCGGGTCATGTCTCGGCAGCCTCATCGTGGACGCGCTCGGCGATCTCGCCGACCCGGCACGGGGGGCGTGTCCCGCCAATCTGATCAAGGTCGTGCTCTCCGCCCTTTTGGACTGCTGTTCCTTGTTCCTTGTGGTCAGGAAAGGCTTTGCTTTTTTAGCCCCTTCTCACGGTTCCCGCTGATTCAGACTGCTGCCTGCTGCCTGCTGCCCGCACATTTTCCTTCTCGTCGAGTCCTCCTGTTCGCTCCGGGCTTCGGTGCTCAAGCTCTCGTGCTCTGCTCGGGACCTGAGTGGGTTTCGCATCTGCGCCGTCTCTGGTGCGTTGGTTGTTGGAAGAAGTACAGCTTTGTTTGTGCACCAAAACTCCTCTCGTCCTGAGCCTCTGTTTGTGTGAAGAAAGCCTGCTTGGCTCGGGAACCTACACGTTCCATGCGTCCAGAAACTCTGACGCGACACGCGGCGGCCGAGCGGAGAGCTTCGCCTCGCCTCTCCTGTTTTCACCGGCGACCGAAATCCACCTCTTGAGTAACTCCACGGGTGACCTGCTCAGAAACTGCGACTCCCCCTTCCTCCCACACCACCCTCACAACACCTTTCTCACGAACCCCATGTCCGAAGCGACTCGAACTCCATTCACCGCCGGGCGTAAACGCGACTTTGTCCTCCTCTGGCCGATATGGAAAGAATGGTGGCCGGAACTGGTTGAAGGGAAAACGTTGATGTACACCGAGTTTGCGGACGTGATCGTCAAGCACGAGAAGCTGGTGAAGGAGAGGCTGTCGGAGGAGGGGAAGCAGACGCTCGTGTGGGCGACGCTGGAGTTGGTGGGGAGGCTTAGGTTCTCGAAGGAGGTGGACCGGAGGGAGAAGGAGAAGACGATGGGGAGGGAGCTGAGTGAGGGGCTTGAAGCGGCGACCGCGGCGGCGGGGAGGAACAAGAAAGGGAGCGAAAGGAAGTGGGCAACGTGGTGGGATACGCTGAACGAGTGAGGAGGCCTCCCTCAGTGTCAAAAATAGCTATACTTATTTCCGACTTCCCACAGAACCGTGCCAGTCGACAAAGTCCAGCTCATCAGCTTCCTCACGCCCATCATCGCGCGATCCAAAATCACCCTCTGTACTCCAGCCAGCTCCGACCCCAACGTGATCCTTCAAGCTCAAGTTGAGGATTTGTGTCTTCTCGGAAGTGACACAAACTGCGACCACGACGCCAAGTTCTACAAAGAGGTCAAGCACGAGCTCGACGAAACGTGGCCCCGTGCGAAGGCGGTCTCGCAGAAGGCTGTCATTGATGCGAGCGTCAACGTCTTTCTTACCGCGTGAGGTTTTGAGAGTATTGCGAAAGACTAAGGAAAAATCTACGCTGACTGGTTCTCTCATTGACATTAGGGTCGAAGACGACTTGAAGGAACTCGCCGAAGCAGCGTGAGAGCCACGTCGTTCCTCATCTACCAATGGGGGGCACTCATCAACTGTACATCAATCCAGCGCGAAAACGCTGAAAGAGCAAGAAGCAGCACAAATAAGGAGAGAAGAAGAAAAGTGAGTATGGTTGTTGGGCCTTCTTACCGTGCCGTTGAGTTGACAAGCCCTGGTTCCCCGACACAGGGCCGCCACCGAGCGCGTTAAAGCGGACAACAAAGCGAAGCAAGCGGAGCTCAACAGGCAAATGGCGGCTAGAAAGGCCAACAAGAAGTCCAAGGCCTCTCAGGCTGAAGAGAAAGCGCGTCAAGCCTCCGAAGCTGCCGAGTGAGTGCGAGAACCTTTTTGTCTGTTTGTTCACCCTCTGTGCGTACTGACTGGATGGATCAGGGCGGCGGAAGCAAGGCAGAAGGAGAAGAAGGAAAGACAGAGAATCAAAAAGGAAGCAGAGAGGAGGGCGAAGGAGGAAGAGAAAGCGAGGAGGTACGTCCTTTCATCGCTGCCTTTGCGTTCACAAACCGCACGATGCTGACCACGTCCGCCTGGCAGAGAGGCGGCGAAGACGGCTAGCAAGAAGAAAGGCAAACACACGTCCTCCGCTTCCGGTTTTGAGATCAAAAAGCTTTCAGAAGCCTCACAGCCACCTTTGCCTTCGAGCTCAGCCGCGGCAGGATCGTCAGCCACGTCACCCCTTTCGACGCCGTTCGCTCTCCCCGAACGACTGGCTGTCCCTCAGCCTACCAGGAGGAACAGTCTCTCGAGTGACACACTGTGAGTCCTTTTGACTTACCCTCATACCAATCCGAAAACACATTTACTGAGCTTTGATTTGTGGGGGTTTGGTTACGTTTACCCTCACCCAGCGTCGGGAGCAGTCACATGCCGAGTTTCGTTCCCGACGAGGATTGGGACGGGTACTCTCCGAGGTTACATTCAATCCCTCTGATCCTCTACCAGATTCGTCATCTTATTAATCAACCTTTTTTTGCAGCTACGGACCTAGCCCCCTTCCACTCCCTCACCCCGATCCCTCCCTCACAACCCGATTACACAGCTCTCAGTCCGTTTCCCCTCCCCTCCCCCCTTTTTTTTCCCCATCACTGATACTCTTTCTCAACTCCCCAAGAAGAATGCGAGGCGGTCTAATGAAACAAGATATCCACCACCGCGAAGCAGCGATCCACCACCTCCAACTGCGACTCGCGTCCGCTGAATCGCACCTCCATAGTGCGAACACGGCGTTACAGCATCAGGGAGGGGCGATGAATGATATGTCGAAGGTGATAGCACAGCAGAATTGTTGGCAGTGAGTGGATTTTTGGAGGTAGTACGATGAGGGGGTTGGGGGAGGTAGGGTGTTTTCGGAGGGGGGTGGCTGACGATTTGGAGGGGGGCAGTGCGGAGGTATTGAAGCTCCAGAATCGGTTGATGGACGACAATGCGGCGCTCTTGCCGTGAAGTCCTCCACCTCTTTTCTCTTTTCTTCTATGGTAGTCTACAAATCCCCCAGTTCCTAATCATCGCGGCCTTGGGGGGGGGGGCGTGAGCAGTGAGAACCAACGACTGCACGAAATCGTCGCGCGAGGCGCTCACGACTCGTCCACTCATCGCGGTTCGACGAGGTCGGTTACTCCCCCCCTCCCCCTCCACTACTTCTTCCTAAGCTCCCCACCAGAAGACTAACGACTTGGGATGGGGGGGATCCCAGTGAACAAGCACCAGCGGACAACCAAAATCCCATTACGGACCAACAGCCGAAGAACAGGGCTTCCGTGGTCGCTGTACGTCCTCTCTCGTCCCACAGCCCACCATCAGCTACTGAAATTGAAAAGCCCATTAGTGGAACCTACATTCCTCAACAAAGAACCACGTAATTCGTCTCTCTCTTCCCTTTTATGTGCGCGCGGGGAACTGGTGATGCCCTGTTGTCGAACTCAGGACTCGTCCACGTGTATGGTCGTGAAGTACTGCAGTGACTTTTTTTTATTTTCCTAAGGCTCACGTTACGGAAAAAAACACGACTTGTCAAGACTTGTCAATGAAAAGCTCTGTAGCACTTCCTATTTCCATCACGGCGGCATCGGCGTACATAGTGTTCGGTGTTTCGGTATAAACATAAAAATCGAGAGGGTAGTGTCTATAAAACAAAAAACTTCGAAACTCCTCTCCTACTAAAGCAAAAAATCAAGCGTCTATCCCTTCTCCCTCCGTTCAAATCCAACCATTACTCGTACTCCTAGCCCTCATCGCATACGCGTCCCTCGCGCTCCCCGCCCCCGTCACCCTCGGGACCGGAACGTCGACACTATCCCTCAACCCAACTTCGTGCATCTCCCCCTCGCCCTCGAACGAATCCTGGGAATAACTCGACGCGACGGTCATGGCCGACTCCCTGCGCGCGTCGTCGTACTGCTGGACTTGCAACAACCTCGGCGTCCCGAACGCTGATCCCGATCCTCCGAGGGCAGGAGACGAATCGACGGAAGAAGAAGCGGTCGGGTTCGATTGTTGGTGCTGCATGAACCCGGCGGTGGAGGAAGGCGAGGGGGAGACCATCTCGACGTAGTGCGCGTCCTTTTCGGTCGCGAGGGGCGATCCGGGGGGAGTGGAGCGTCGGGAGGAGGAAGGGGAGGAGGAGGAGGAGCGACGACGGAGGAAGAAGATGAGGAGCGCGAGGAGGGCGATGGCGGCGATTCCGCTGGTGCAAGAGGGTCGGAGATTGCGGGACAAGGTTAGTTTTGAGGCCGGGGGGAAAGGGGGGGAAGGGAGGGACGGACCCGACGACGCCTCCTGCGATCGCACTGTTGACATTTTTCGTACAAATCAAAAAAAGGTAGAAACGCGTTGGGGGAAAAAAGAGAAGGAGGATCAGCTGACGATCCCCTTCCCCAACACGCGCGCGAAGGGTTCCAAATAAACAAAGGCGAGAACGCACCCAGTGTTGCTCTTGCCCGCGCTGGCGGTGTCGACGTTCGAGTCGCTCGAAGCGGCGACGCCTGCTGCTGATGCCGTGCTACTACTACTCGCCGTGGCAGTGGCACTGGTGGAAGACGCCAACGAGGCCGAGGAAGACGCCGAAGAAGAAGAAGAAGCCGGGGTCAAGCTCGCCCTGCGTGAAACGCCGCAAAGGTCAACAAGCGAAGCTCCTGTCTGTGTCACCGGGTGGAAGGGGACTTACGACGACGACGAAGCGGGCGTGGGTGAAGCATACGAGTAAGTCCAACTCGCACTCGTCGTCGTGTAACTCGCGTACGTCGCCGACGACGCTGGCGTGAACGATGCACTCGAGCTGAGGAATGGTGGCGCCGCCTTTAGCCTCCCTCCTCGCGCGCTCAAAAAAAAGGAGACTCACGACGAGGAGGACTGGTCGCCGTAGCCGTAGCCGTCGTCGTAGTAGCTACTGGATGAAGCACTGCCGTACGCAGAAGTAGAGTAGTACCCGTCGCCCGAGTTGTAGTAGTCGTACGAGGTTGCGCTCGTCGAGCTGTAGTACCCATCTCCGGACCCGTCGTCGTACCCGTCCCCGTCGCTGCCTCCTCCTCCTCCTCCGTTCCCACCATTCTGGGCGACAGCGAACCCGAGTAGGGATAGTGAGAGGATGGTGCTCGTGTACCTCATATTTTCTCGCACGACTTTTCCGGTTGGTTGGGGGGAAGGAAAAGGGAAGGAACAGGGGGGTCCGAGAGGCAAAGCCTGAAACCCCCGAACGCGCGCGCGCTTCCCACCCACGGGGCTGCGGAACAGACGCCTCCGCTGTCACGAACACTGCTGTGCCTCCAAACACCAACAAGTCAACACACTGACCCCCTGTTTCTTGGGGGCTAATCTTGGGAGGATCCTCCGATGGGTGCTCGTGAGCAAGGAGGGCCCCTTGAGCAGCAAAGAGGACGACCACGTCAGCGAGAGACACAGCAGAATCGAGGGTCCCCTTCTTTCGCCTTCGCTCGGAACGCGCGCGGAATGCCAGAGCAAGAAGAGCCACTGCGCGTGGCACTCCCGGGGGAGGGATATCCAACTCTCAGCCATTCCTGACCATCGTACACAAGCTTCGATTCTCTTTCCGAGACCTTCAGGGAATGGTTGTCGTCTGAAAAGGGGAACAGAACTCGTAAAGGGTTGGGGATATCGACAAAAGCTGAGCGCGCGAAAAAGACGAACATCGCGACGATGAACAAAATGAAACAGGGAACGGGGGCGGCATCGCTCACGTTGCTGCCCAAAAAAAAAAAACCTCTCTACACCCCACCTCCAAAACCCCCCCTTTCTAAACCGGTCTCTTGTACTCCATCCACTCGCCCCTCCTCCAAACCTCCCTGACCAACCTCTCCTGCTGCTCCCTCGCCGTCTCCCCCTCCGTATCCCTCGCCGGCCTGATCCCCAAATACAACCGACTCCCAAGGTCAGCGGGAAGGATAGGCGTCGTAGAAATGTCGGAAGTAGGAAGAGGGGGTTGGGACGGGACGAAGAGCCCGCCGGATTCGAGGATGAGGCACGCGCCCGCGCAGATGTCCTTGTTGTTGGTTTTTGTTTTCGTTTTGAAGGGGGGGAGACAGAAAGCGTCAGCCTTTGGGGCGCAATTCCTCCTCTCAACCCCTCTCGATAAAGAGAGACATTGGGACTGACCCACTCCCAACACCCCGCCTCCCAAAACACGTCGACAGCGCCCGTCGCAACGTAGACACAATCCAACGTCGCGCTCCCCAAACTCCTCACGCCATGCACCATCCCCCCTAACCCGCCTCTACTCCCCTTCTCCGCAGCGAAATTCTTGAACGTCTCGACTTTACGATCCAGAGTTCCGCCTTGGGCCGGGTCCCTGCTTTTGCCCCATTCGGCTAGGAACAACCCGCCGGAGGGGGCGGAAGGTGGGATTGGGGTTGGGGGGAGGTAGGGGAGTGGGACGGAGTGAGGGAAGGGTGAGGGGCGGGAGCGGAGAGTGATGGGTGGGGAAGGGGGGAGGAGGGAGGAAGGGGTGAACGGGAGGGCGATGGGAGTCGACCACGCGCCGCCGGAGGAGAAGGCCGAGTAGAGCGTGCCGGTCGCGTTGGTCGGGTGGAGGCCAGAGAGGAGGGGAGCAAAGATCGCGCCTACTACCGGTTGTTTGCTGTGGAGGATTGTGAGGGGGGGTCTAAAATGGGGAGGAATGGAGGGAGAAGGGGGATGGCGTACTTGACGCAGAACCCGACGCTGACGCAACACGTCGGAAACACGTGCACAAAGTTCACCGTCCCGTCCAATGGGTCGATGATCCATGTCGGGTCCTGCCTCGTCGTCGAAACAATCCGTGAGGGTATACGTGGCGTGGTGTGCGGGTGGTCAGCTCTCTCGTCAAACAACTTGAAGTGGGGGGAAGCCTCACATCCGTGAGGAGGAAGCGTTTCTCCTGTCCAGCCGAGTACGATTCTTCTCCTATAATCCTATCAACCCAAAAACACCCTTCCCATCAACTTCCGCCTCCCTGCCCCAGCAACCACGGACGAACGTACTGATGACCCGGATACCTCTCGCGAATCGCATCCGAGATGATCCTCTCCGCCTCGACATCCGCCTTCGTCACGATGTCCTGTCCTCTTCCCATCAGTCCATCACTGTTCATTCAGTAGACAACGACAGCAAACTGACAGCAGCATTCTCCTTCTCCGCCGTGCCCAACAACACGTCCTCGTCCTCCGTCCCGCCAAACCCCGCTCGAGCGAGCGTCACGTCCCTTAGGTACGACCCAGCCTCGATCGCGATCGAGCAGGCGAAGCGGTGGATCTCGTCTAGGTCCAGCTTGGGCGACATCGTGTTCGTGCGTGCGTGCGAGGAGAGAGGGGGGGGGGAGGGGAATGCGAGAGTGGGGCGCGCCGTGCGGCGCGAGTGGATCGATTCCGAGTCGGCAGGCCGAACCAGCGGCGCGAGAGAGGGATGGGTAGCCACGTGGCCCAGGGTATTCTCGGCTTTGGTTCGATGTTCCAGCGCGCTCGATCCGTATTGGCTTCCTCCTAGACTTGGAAGTAGATTTGTTGACAGCCACGCACAAGCAGCCTCACCTGATGGATTCACAGAGCTCTGCCTCGTTCAGCACCCTCGCTACGCCTCCTTCCCCTTCTTTCCCACCCTTCCCACCCTTTCTCCAATACCACTCCATTCCTCCTCCTCACCCTCTTCTTCCCAATCCCACTCCCCCATCTTGCCCAAATCAAACCCGAACACACCTAAACCACCAACAAGCCATCCAACCCCATGTCCCTCCAACGGCTCCAACAAGTGCCTGAACGCCTCCCTCCCTCCTACTCCTCTTCCTATACTGCTTCTTCATCTGCCTCTCCCACTCCCCCCTCTCCTCGTCCCCCCAACCCCCTATTGAACTCCCAAATCTCCCTCCTCAAAGGCCCCGCATACTCCAACTCGTACTCCCGACAATACCTCGCGTCGTTTCGGACCGAACGAAACGAACACAAACTCCCAAGTTCTTGGTTAATCATGTAAGACCCCACCTCACCATCATCCTCCGCAAAACGACACCGATGCACGAAAAGGGCGCGCGCGAGGACGGCTTGGCGAGACAGGCAACCGCTCTTGAGGCGCTGGTTGGGGGCATGTACTGTTGGAGTGAGTTTGGATGCCCGGGGCTTTCTAGAGTCCGGATGGAGGTCAACAATCAAGGCGAGCTGGGGAGTACTTTTGAGCGCTTGGGCCGCGCTATCGGCTGCCCGGCTCCCTGTTCTTCCTGCACAGTGATCTTCAGTTTTTTTTTTCGCACACCGATCAAAGATGGGAAACCCTTGGCCAAGCATCTCTTTCAGGCTTACCCGACCGCCCTTCCTGGGTCAAGTGCGCACACGGGAGCAAGCTGGGAGTAACCGCCACGTGTTCAAAAAGGGGCTCATCGCCTTTCCGTTCCCTTCTCTCTCGCGAGCGACGAGCCCGACTTCGCGTCTGTTCCGACCTTTCGTCCCGTTCGTCCCGACACTCGACGACAGGCCGAGCATCGTACGAACCAGTGCACTCATGTAAGTTTTAGCATTCTGTAGTCTACTAGTGCAGCTGGCTCGCGACAGACGAGCAGCTCGGGCTCGCGAAAAGCTCCGGTCGGAGCGCTCCAGCTAGCCAGCTCGCGTGAGCCTCGTCGTGGTCCACAACAGCCGCTAACATCGCCTTGAGTTCCATCACTTTCTGCAAACATCCAGCTCGTACTTCTCGCACGACCTCGGGCTATCGGATCACACGAACTTTCACAAGCCCGCTCGTCGTCTCGTCCGACTTTTTGCTCCTCTCGCCTCGCACCTTCTTCCGACCCCTTCACCCCCCCCCGCCCTCCTCCCCTCGCTGGACTCGCGAAACGCCATGAAGAGAATCGCATCAACACGACGAGCACTCGTCCCTCCAGCCCCGGCAGCAGCACCCTGCGCGACGGCAGCCACCGCGGTCTCGTCACCAAAATTTGCGTCGACCTCCGCCGCGAGCACGAGCACGAGCGGCGGCGCCCCTTCCTCCTCCGCCCTCCTGACACCGCGACCACCCCTCCCAGTCATCACCGACAACACGAGTTCGACGTCGTTGATCCTCTCGCACTTCTCGAGCCCGCCGCCCCTGTCCTCGCTGCACGCGCTCAACGCCCGACTGTCGCTCGACCTCCCCCTCCCGCTCGTTGAGCAAGCCCTCCTCCACCCTTCCTACTACACCACCAGCACCACCTCCTCCTCGACGCCGACATCAAACTTCCACTCCGACACCCTCGGCTCGAACGATGCCCTCGCCACGCTCGGCAACTCCCTCCTCGGAGTCCTCGCGACCGAAGCGCTCATCACCCAGTTCCCGTACCTCCCCACGAGGGTCCAGAAAGCTGCAGTGACGATGTATGTCGGTCCAAGAGCCTTGCGAGCGTC
>JALBUQ010000171.1:0-43888 GCA_024364755.1 Pseudohyphozyma bogoriensis
GTTGCGTCGAGGCGGGCTTGGCTCCAGCGGCGGGAGCAGCGGCGGCGGGCATCGAGGCAGGCTTCGCATCGCCGTTGGTCGCAGGTGCAGGTGCCGAAGGCTTGGCTTGAGCAGCAGGAGCAGCTGGGGCGGCCGGTGACTTGACGTCCTGCGCGGGCGCGCCCTGCTTCTGAACATTCGGCGACGGCGCAGACTGAGACTGCACGCTCGGGCTCTGCAACGGCTGTCCCGGGTGCTGAGGCGGCGAGAACGGAGGAGGGCCGCCCATGAACCCTCCAGGAGGGCCGTACATCCCCGGGTGGCCGTACCCTCCCTGACCTGGAGGACCGAACGGCGAAGGCGCGCCGAATCCGGGTGCACCTGGTGGTGGGAAGCCGTATGGTCCAGGAGCATAGTAGCCTTGTGGGGGTGGTGGGTAGCCTGGGTAGCCGCCGAAGGGTGCGCCAGGGCCGTAGTTGGATGGTGGGTGCTGGGGAAGTTGTTGCTGCTGAGGTGGTTGAGACGACTTTTGTTCCGGAGAGGATTGAGGAGGCTGAGAAGTGGGTGCGTTGGTCTGTTTGAAGGCAGGAATAGAAATAGTCGTGAGCAAAGAAGAAGCAATAACCAATGGAACCGAGCGACGCACGCCGACGATGGCCGGGTCGGATGGGGGCTGAGCAGGCGCGGGAGGCTCGGTAGATGGGCTCTCAATCTGCAAATCCTTCACATCCGAAGCACGGAAGACGATGAAGCTGTTGTTGAGCACCAGAAGCGCGAGATGTCAGCTTTCCATCGTGAGCTCATTCGACTGGAGCGAGAGGTGGGCGCACTCGTAGACATTGTCGTTCCCTGGGATCTCGGCCGCTGGGTCTCCCTTCCTTCCCTCAGTTCCCAATGATCGCACTGTTTGGAGTTAACAAAAGTAGCGCCAGGGTCAGCAAATTCCCGTCTTGCGTCCAGCAAAGCTTTGTGGTGGATCCTTCGCGTTGGTCCTCTTCTTGACGTCGATCCACCACCGCCCTTCTTCGCCCCCAACCCATCCGAATCCTCCACCGTACCATCCAAATCGCTCCATTCAACCCCATCCCGCGGTAAAAAGGCGAATCGTCCTCATCGTGCAGCGTGACACGAGCAAGCCCGAGAGAGGACTGACCTCGCTCAAGAGAGACGGTCGCTTCGGCGGGGTTGATCGAGTGGAGGATTCCTAAACACCCAAAGTAGTCACATCAGCTTCCCACCGTCCCAATTTACACAAACGAACGAGATCGTGCGAACCTTGGTACCGGATCTGCACGACGCACGAAACGACGAGGTCAGCTGCTGGACGACGACGACGACGATGACGAGAAGGGGGAGACTTACGTCGCTCTTCGAGATGAGCGATATCACCGAACCGATGTACTGCTCCGCCATGGCTCGTCTCTAATTTCTTTCACTAAAAAGTGTCGACAAGTTGCGTGGTCTCAGCTCAAGAGCGTTTGGCTGCTGTCCGCTTCGTCGCGGGCGCGAGAGTCGCCTGTGAACCCGGCGCGGGACTGCGAAACAGGCGCGAACCTCTCCAGCTGGCTCGCGTCGCCACATTTCGACAGAAGGCGTGTGGTTGCGCACAGAAGTTTCTTAGATCAACCACAGCTGCAACAAGAGCAGGTGCTCACAACGAGGGAAAGTGTGCGAACAGAAGGTAGGCCACGTGGTTAAGTAAACGACAAGTACTGCTCTCTAAATATCAAAACTGCCAGCCCAAGGCATCCCCAAACGGATCCGACACTTGACCAGCCTGATCTACCACGAGGTCCCCTCCTCTCTGCCCTCCCGCCGGTCTCCCAAACAGATCGCCTCCTTCGTACGATGTGATGGCTCCGTCGAGAGGGTCAAAGCCCGAGCCTCTGCGACAAAAGAGTCCCAGTTTCAATCGATCAGCACCCAGCCTTCCAGATTTCAGGGGAAAGGGAATGAACAAAGACGCACAAGAACACATCCAAAAACTCCTGCGGCAACGCCGCCGCCGCCGCCGTCCCTTCACCCCCATTCGCATCCGCCATCCCAAACTCAAACAACGTCGGATCCAACACCCTCCTCGGGAGTTCCATCTTCGGCTTCAACGGATCATACCCATTCATGTCCACTCCCACCCCAAGGCTCCCCTCCAGCCTCGGCGAAGCGATCGAACTCGCCTCGTTCGACGCCGAAGACCCCGGAGCAATCTCCGACAACGCCATCTTCTTCGCTGCTCTCGCGTACTCCCTCCCTTCTCCCCCCACCTCGCCCTCTCTTCCTCTCTTCTTCCCGCCTCTCTCCTCCCTCAACCTCGCTTCTTCCGCCAGCAACTGCGAAATGAGGTTCACCCCCCTGTGAGCGATACTGGACGTCGTCTGCATCTTCTCAAGTGCACGGAGGCCGCCGAGGACCTCAAGACGTTCTTCGTCGAGCGAGGGGGAGGAGGAACCGGCGCGTTGGAAGAGGTCGAGGGTTACAACGGTGGCTGCTGCGCTGAGGTGGTAGGGCACTGGAGCCGGGAGGAGAGGGGTGAGTAAAGGAGTCAGACGGGAGGTGAAAGTGGAAGGTGAGCATTACCTGTCCATAGCCTGTTCCCGTTGCATCCATCGGCTTCACGCAGGATCGCTCGAGCGGCGCTGATGGAGCGGTGGAGCGACGTCTCGTAACGTTTGTCTGTTGAAGGGGAGACAGATTAGACTGAGCTGTCCGACGACAGCTCCCGTGCCCTACGTACCCTTGAAAGCCCTCGCGAGGAACGGTCGATGCAGCGTGATGACCTGGACCACCGGAACCACGTCAGCTCCCGCTCTGCCATTCGCCCGCTCCACGCCAGTCCCACCATCTCGCCAAGGAAAAAAAAAAAAATCAAAGGACTCACTTTATGGTTACTCGAGATCCTAAAAGTATTCCTTATCCAATCCACACACCTCGGCATCCCCTCTCTCACCTCATCGACTCTCAACCACCTCGGAGCACCCTTTATGATTCCCTGAACCTTGGCGTCGATCTCCAACAAAAACTTGTACGAAGGATTGGGGTTCTTGTCGGCGTGTTCAAAGACGGCTTGCAAGCACTGGGCGATCGGGAGCCAAAGGAGGGTTTTGGAGACGACGGTGTATTCCTCGAGGGAGCGGGAGATGAGTTGGCCGGTGAAGAGGTCTCTGAAAGTCGCGGGTAAAGTGAATGTCAGTTTGTGAAAACAGTAGTTGGAATCAACGCCCTTACTCGTCTCGCGCGTTCAACGGCAACGGCGTCGTAACCTGAGTCGGCTGGACGACTGCACGTAACAAAAGCACCATCAGCACCTCTCCTCCTTCACTCGACCCCTCTCCAAAACATCAACAGCAACTCACTATAAGTCTTCTTAACCAGCACCGAGAACCAATCCTGGGAGATCAAAGCCCACAACAGCCTCTTCTTCGTCTCCCTCTCGATCAAACTCCGCACCCTAACCTCGTTCGGCAGCGCCCTCGTCGATTGATCCCAGACTTCGTCGGATTCGAGTCGGTGCCAGCCTAAGGATTGACAGATGGAGATTGAGGTGGCTAGGAGGGTGGGGACGAGGTTGGAAACGCTGGTGGAGGGAAGCGGGCGGGTGGGGGGTACGGGGTTGGTGAAGGAGGAAGGAAAGAGAGGGAAGGGATTAGTGAGAGGCAAGAGAAAGTGCCAGTAGGGTGACTAACGAGGAATCTTGGCCGGTAACCACCAGCACGGCGAGGGCTTGAACGGCGTGCAACGAGTGGTTTTGAAGGAAGTTGGCCTGACAGCGAGGAACGGCAGTGAGGGTGGTCAGTAGTCCGTCACGATAGCAGTGAAAAGAAGAAGAATGTACTCGGTAGAGACATGCCATAGCGCAATCGAACCATGACTTCATCTTGACGCTCCTCATCTCTGCCCGCACCACACCACGTGTCCCGTCAGCTTTCCCTCCCCTCCCCCTGCTTACCAGCAACGCCGCGAAGAAACTCACCTTCACTGATCCCCATCCCCTCTCCCATCCCATCGGCCAGCCCCGAAACCCCAACACAAAGCATCGCAAAGAACAACGCCAACCAAGCCGGATTCACGACTTCCCACCTCTCCTCCCCCCAACTCCAAAACTCCTTCAACTCATTCACAAATACCGCTTCCACTATACACCCATGATGCCACGCGACGTATTCTATACTGTGGGAGATGATGGCGTCCGCTTGGAGTTTGTATGGAGCGGCAGCGGCGAGGGAAGCGAGAGTGGGATAGAGGAAGGTCGGAGAGGGGAGGAAAGGCGGGTCGGAGGAGTCGACTGGGTGATCGTGGTTCGGTGATGGAGGAGGAGGGAGGCGATGGGAAGTAGGAGCCGAGATGTCGGTAGCAAGCGTGCCGAACGCCCGTTTACGACCGAGAGCGAGGAACTCTAGAGCGATGGACGCGTCGACCTCCTCGCCACGAAGGTCCGCCGACATTCTGTCGTTTAGATCTCCGCCCGCGAAGCCAGCAACACTCGGCTCGCTCGAATGTCCTCTTGACCGATTCTCGAGCTGTTGAGGGCCGGAAGAAGCGGAGTACGGCTGGGAGGAAGGGCCGGCGAGGGGAGGCGGAGGAGCGGAGAAGGCGTGGTTGAGGAGCGAGTCGAGGGTCGCTACTTGGGATCGGAGGTTCTCGACTGTTGTTCGCAGGGTTTCGAGCTCGTCTATTGCGGCGTGGCGAGCTGCTGCTGGTTCTGAGGGGATCGGCGGAGGTCCGGAACTGGAGGTACGAAGAAAGGTGTCAGCGAGATGGCACCTTCACGCCTAATCATCCTACGCCACGGTATCCTCCACCATTTTCCATGCTTCTTTCCATTCCTCGAAGCTTCTCCAACACGAGCGCGCGTTCCATCGGCGGACCCAAACAAATTCAAACACAGGAACGGGAAGGAAGTTAGCGTACACAGTGTCCCTCGCATCATGCGGATACCTCTCGACCCTACACAAATGTGCTTTCCCTCTCTTCCTACACGTCGAGCAGGGAATCTCCTTGTCACTATCAACGTTTGATGCGCAAACGGTGGGAGGTCGTCGGGAGGATCAGCAAGCCGTAACGCCGCGATAAGGCTCCGCGCTCGAACGTTTCTCACCATCGCGTCTAGGTGATGCGAGACGGTTAGTGAGAAGTATGAGTGTGGATGGATAAGATTGGAGCTCACTTTTCGCCTGCTGCATTCGGTGCACGAGAGCTGAGGTCGCTGGCTCGCCTTCTTCGGCTTGAGCTGCTCGTTGCTGGGCCCGGCTGGTGGGAAGCTCGAGCTGCTGCCGTCGCCCGGCGGAGAGTAGGCCATCGAAGGCTAGCTAGAGACGATGTGTACTACTTTTTCGAGGTCGTGATCGTGCGAGAAATGGCGGAGGGATCGGCAGGAGCGAGCGAGGGCGAGTTGTCGGCCGAAGCCAGCCCCAGCCAATCGACGCGCCGGCGTTGTTGCTTGCGCTGCGCTCCCGATCCCGGGACGCGCGTTGTACCATGTTTCACACCTACAGTTTCACACTAAACTTTTCTTGCGACTGATTCAAGCATACGTCAAGTCCACTTGCCCAATATTTTGCGCCCTCAACCACTCCTTATCCCTCATGCTCAGTGGAAGGACGAAAACACCACGTGGTGTAAGGAAACCATTCTCACGAAGGAGACAATGTAACAAACAACACTGAAAGGCTCGCTCATTGTAGGGACCTTAAAAATCCCCACTCTCACTACTACAGCCTGTTTGTCTCCTACCAACTTGTCTAGAGGGTGAATGAGCCTCAATTGTGCACGTCGTGTTCACTGTTTTTCGCCTCACAAACCGTAATCAAGTCCTTCTACTCTGCGTAGCTCATCTTAGCGTTTAATCGGGAAAAAAGTCTTCTCCAATGCCTCTTCGCTCGCGCTAGTGAGCGCCGCTCACTTGTGGTGCTCGATAGGCAGGACTACCACGTCTGAACGAAAAATGTAGACGTTTCCACAGAGAGCACACGCAAAGACTAAGCTCCAAGACCCTCCTACTCATCATTCTCTTAACCACTCTCATCATGCTCCAAGACCCTCCTACTCATCATTCTCTTAACCACTCTCATCATCTTCGTCAGCTCAAGCTTCCGCATCTTCCGCATCTTCCGCATCTTCCTCATCCTCATCCTCATCCTCATCCTCATCCTCATCCTCATCCTCATCCTCATCCTCATCCTCATCCTCATCCTCATCCTCATCCTCATCCTCATCCTCATCCTCATCCTCATCCTCATCCTCATCCTCATCCTCATCCTCATCCTCATCCTCATCCTCATCTTCCTCCGAAGTCGTATGCTCCTCGCTATTCAACACCATCCTACACTCAATGTTCTTTGCCTCACAAAGCACCCTCAAAGCCTCCTTTTCATAGTTCTTGAGTGAAGCTTCCTCCGCAATATCAACCCCCTTCAACGTCGTCTCATGCGTGACGATGAACAACTCCCAATCCTTGCACCCGATCGCCGGGCAGTCTCTGATTGTAAGCTCCTCGATGTCACACAAGTCAAGAAGGTGAAGTAATTCCGGCTTGTTGAGAGCCCCAATGTGAAGGTTCCGCAATTTAGGCAGAGCAAAGGGGAAGGGTCGACCGAGGTAGTCTTTGTCGACGGGAATTGAGGTGGTTTGTGGGGCCTTGTAAATGTCAAGCGTATGGAGCGTCTGGGCGTGACGAGAGAGCAAGTCGATAAAAGCGGAGAGGGAGAGCACATTGCAGTACGAGAGGCGGAGAGGGACGACTTGAACTCGGAGCGAGCAAACTTGTTGCCGACAAAGTGTGTGTCGTAGGCGACTAAATCCTTGAGTTGCTCCATTGAAGTCACGACGTCGATGAGCTGGCCTCGAGCATCGCTCGGCGCGTTTTCGACGACGTGGATGAGGTGGAGTCGTCGGAGGTTGGGGAACGACTTGAGCAGGTCGGCCAGGTACGCCTCGTCGTACCGACACTCCAGATGGTAGCATCTTTTCATGCTCAAATCCTCCAATTTTGCACCGATAAGTCGCAGCACGTCCGTCACGAATGGGTGCTTGAGTGTCCCGGTCGTCTCTTCCGGGCGATTCGGGCGATCGCTCAAGTCTAGTTGAATGGCGACGAGGTTGGGAAGGTGAAGTATAAAGAGGAAAAGGACTGCTTCTTGAAGGCAGTTGATCTCGGTCGAATAGGAGGGGCTGTAGCGGCGAACGACGAGGCGCTTGACATGGTGACCGTATCGGGGGGCAACGGAAAGCACAAAGGGGAGGAGAGCGGTTTCGAGCTTGCTGAGGTCGAGAACCTGATGAAATGAACCACGTTTAAAAATCCAGGTTCAGCGTAGAAAAATAGACCCACCTTCCAGATGAGAGGGAAGCACAGCGCTGCAAACTCCCTGTTGACGAGACAGAGCGCGAGCAGCGGCGACATTTCCTGGTTCCCGCGCGCTGTTCTACCCGCCTTCGCCTCGTCTCTTATCATTTCCACGAACTTTTTGACCACAATCAACTTCAGCTCTGGAGGTAGGTTGCCGGAGCTCGCCATTGACGTGGACTGGCCGAGCCGCGAGTCTGAGCTGTCGCACCGGCTCGAAGGCTCGAGGGACGCCGGCTCCGACGTGGCCTCGTCGGCCTGGAAAGCTTCGACGAGATTGGTAGCCCCCCTTAGCAGGGATTCCTGGTCCTTGAGCGAGATTCGATCTCCGGGGACGTCAGAAGCTATCTGTGTTGAAGAGCGCTCAAGGATGGCAGCGATGTGGTCGCGGATGCGGATAGCGAGGAGAGTTTCAGGCGACGGAGTAGACATGGCGAAGTTCTGAAAGTTCCACAGTATGCAACAGTCAGCAAGCTTTCACGATCCAAGCTCTGAGCATCCAATCGGAGTCCTTCCGTGGCCTAAAAGCACGGAGCTCCCTACTTCATCGACCTTCCACACACCCCTAGTTGTGAGAGCAGGACACCAAGCAGCTCCAATCTCCCCGTTTGATCCCTTCTGAACTGACATCGGCACGCCACTCACCCTAGAAAATTTGCTCCCGCGACGCTGCTCGCCGTCGGTGGATACGCTGGCTCGAATTGAAGCAAGATCGAAGCCGCTGAACGTCGTGAAATCCGGTTGATCGCGGATGTGGAGCAACGAACACCACCAAGCGTCGTGAGAGTTCTGGTGAGCGAGGAAAGGGGACAGACAAGCTTGTAGCTCGGCTGCCGCTGCTCGTGAGGGCCCATGCTTTGTTTCGACCTCCTTTAGTCTCTTCTTCGCTAAGATTCTTCTGTACTGCCATTCAGTGTCCTATAACTATTTGAAGCTACTCTTGAGAGGGTAGCTGGATGAGTAACCAATCCATTCAAGTCGCCCGTCCGCCAGAAATCGCGGTGCCACGTGTTAGGACCCTCATCGCGCTTGATGAAAGCACACATCAGGTTGGTATGGACTACTGGGCCCTGAAACACTACCCTTTAGCTAGTTATCAGCTCTGACCGACAAGCTTTCTCCTTCTCTTTTCAACCACACCACGTGGCTCTCGTCCTCGAGCCTTTCAGATGCTAAGTTTTCCGGAGAACCACTCCCGACCAAGCTTGCTCCTCCTTTCACCTACATGTCTGGTTCTCTATATACAGCAGATGTGTGTGCTCAAGAGTGGTCTCGACCCACCGGCGACCGCCACCCCTTAACCACGGGCCTCGTGTTTTCCAGCGTTTCGGTCACGAGCTCCCGCTTCTACTCCGCTTCCATCCTTTTCTTCTCCTTCCTTCAACTACAGCGTTCTCTCTCAAGTGTAGAAATGGTGGTTCTGAATGCCCCCAGCTGTGGTGCTCTGCTAGTGGTTCTGAGCATCGTGCTTGCCGTCGCTGGCGTGGATCTTTCCAGCGGGCTGCAGGGCACGATCCGTAACAACCTCGCTCTCCACTCCACCGATACGTGAGCTACTCTACTTCTAACTACAATACACCTTGCACCGTACCAGCGCCTTACAGTTTTACTTCAGGTGGGTTTCCGGCACCCGAACACAAGCGATTCTCGAGCTCGATTGGCCCCACCTCTCGTGTTTCTCCAAAACCATGTCCACTCCCACTTTCACGACTTATGGCGTTCCATCTACCACCAACGCCATCATAGACGGATGGTACAAGATTCGGCCAGCGACAGCGGTTCAGATGGCGTCGGTCTCCGGCGGCGCGGCGGGCGATCCGGCGAGCTTGGGGGTTGCTTGGATTCTGGCGAGCTTGAGTGAGGACAGCGCGACGACGAGGGCGGCTTATGTCGTGAGTTGGGGCTATTGTTTCTGTAGTTGTAGACCTGGAGGGCTAACACAGGTTGGGGAGAGCAGAAAGTCGTCCAACAAGAGGTGGACTACCTTTTGAGCCTCCCGAGAGCTTCGACAGGAGGCGCCATCAGCACCCGGCCTGCGACGGAGCCAGTGCAACTATGGTGAGCTCACAAAATGGCTATAAACTTTCCAATTGTCATGAAGACTAAGTTCTCTTTCGCTAGGTCCGACTTCATCTGCACGTTTCGCTCCTCCTTCCTCTCCTCCTCACGCCCGAGCTGACGTGTTCCCTCCTCCCCCTCCCTCTCGTCATCCGATCACAGACATGGCGCCCCCCTTCCTAGCCTATCAAGGCGTTCTCACCAAAAACCTCACTCTCCTCACGGAAGCCTACAACCAATGCTACTCGTACCGTCAGGTCCTCTACAACTCCAAATACGGTCTTTGGGAGCACGTCCTCTTGGGCGATTGGCAGGACGCCGGCGTTTGGGGCACTGGTGAGCTTGAGGCAGAGTGTCGTTTTTAAGAGAATGAGTTGTTGATGGGAAAACTTTGGGACAGGGAACGCGTGGGCGGCGGCGGGGATGACGAGGGTGCTGGCGACGATCCAGCACAGTGTTTACACTTCGCAGTGCACGGCGCAGATGACGAATCTCACGAATTGGATCAACGAGATTCTCACTAACGCTTTTTCTCACGCTTCCGTATGTCCTACTACCTTCTAATGCTCCCCTCTTCAATGTTCTCATCCCCTCTCCTCTCATTCCTTCCCTCCCCTCCGAACAGTCGGCCAACCTCCTCCCAAACTACTACTCCTACACGACCTTCACCGACACCGCTTCCTCCGCTCTTCTCGCAGCTACCGCCCTCCGAATGGCATTGTTGGGACGAGGCCTGGCGGCGAATACGGCGAAAGCGCTGCTGATTCGGGATGCGGTGAACGCGAAGGTTGGGGGCGATGGGTGGTTGCAGGGCGCTGTGGTGAGCTTGCGTTCTTTTAGCTAGAGAAGTTGCTTGAAGAGGGGTGGCGCAGAACTGACGCTGGTGTTCGGTGGATTGGTGTGTAGGACCCACTGAACTGGACCAACCAGACTTCTCAGAGTCCGGAAAGCGAGGCGTTCGTGCTGCTGTTGCAGGCTGCTTACCGAGACTACGAGATGACCTTGTAGAGATAACCTTGTAGTGGAGGTCAGTCGGATGTAAAAAGGTGGTTCCAACGGACATTTGGCAATGTATGCGGCCCAGACGAGGCGCCGCTGATCTACCGGTAGAGGCTGGAGCTGTCGTTGCATACGTGGTCTATCTCAAACATGCAATCGCAGAGCACGTTCGCTACCCAAGGTGTCGACTTTCTGCAGTCACTAAAGAAGCTTTAAAATGATCACCAATTCATAGAAGAGACCCAACCACGGTTCAGAAGTGCTGACCCCCCGCTCCATCGAGGCGGTGCCAAAGCGCGCGTTTCCGAAGCTCCTGAACGAGATCGAAACCGGGCGTCAGAAACGGCTGGGGCCCTCTCAAACCTCCGTGCTCAATCTTCCCTCCTTTTTTCTTTCATCTGCGTCTTTCATCTGCGGCCCTCTAGAAAGTGCGCTCAGTACCGACTATAGCGACGTTTGTACGGTAGAGCATTTGGATTCGACACGTTGGTTCAGCACGAAGCGGAGCGGAAGGGACTAGGACGACGCCGGCGGAAGACCGCGTTGTAACGCAAGCTCCCCTGCAGGCCTCCAGGTCTCTCTTTTAAAAGGTGATTACAATCAGCTCACACAGATCCAAGGTGTCAAGCTTATCATGCCTTGCCCATTCGCAGAGCGCTCTCCCCTTCCTCCTCCGTTCACCGTCGCCGCCCGAACCTCCGCTGCATCCCGCCATGTCGACCTCCACCTCAAACGCTTGGCTAGCCGGTGCCATCGTTCCTCCTGTCTGCCTCCTAATTGGTGCTGCTTGGAGCTTGTGGTATGCACGGAAACTCAAGGCGCTTTTGGAACGAGCGAGAGGGGCGGACGGGAGATCAGTTCCGTCGTTGCCGGAACACGGCGTGAGGAGGGGACCGGCGCCCGGGATCGCGATGATGGAGGAGGTTCACGGTGAAGATTTTGTGAGGACCGAAGGAGGAGGGGGTAGCGACGAAGGAGGAGCTTTCAGGGAGACAGCTTCGTCGACCCCACGACGAACCTCGCGGGCACCTTCACTCCTCAACTTTGTGCCTATCCCCGCTCTTCCCCTCCCTACGGGCGAGATCTCGACCAAGCTCAACAGGAATGGTTCGAGAGTTCTTGCCCGGAGGAGTGCGACTTTGGTGGGAGGGACGGACGCGAGAGCGGGGTTGGAGCTCGCGAGGACGAAGAAGGATGAAGGGAGGTTCGGGGTCGATGGTGAGGGAGAAGCGGAAGAGCGGTTTTCGATTGACTTCAGTCGGTTCATCTACACTTCTCAACCGTCTTCGCCGATCCCTAGTCCGAGCGTGGATGCGGGGAACCCCCTCGCTCACCTCCGCCGACGAAGCACCACGTGGTCGAGTGACCACGACGGCCCGCTTCCCCTCTCTCGCCCTCACTCCCAACACCACCAGTCTCACATGGAAGTACATTTACGAAACCCATACGACGAACTCACTCGCAGCAACTCGGGCGGAACGTTCGGGAGCGGGATGGACGACAACAGTAGCAGCGGAGGAGGGCATTGGGAATGGGGCTCGAGGAGTGCCGAGAGCGGGGTGTCGAGGCAGCAGCTGTTAGGGAACGAGAGTGGGATGCAGGAAGTCTTGCAGAGCCCTTCACGTTCAGCGTACCGGCTTTCGCTGTCGAACGGGTTCCTCTCCCCGCCCGCTACAGCGATCCCACTCGTCTCGTCCCCCTCGAGCTCGCATTCGGCCATCCCGCCAGTCCCTCCGATCCCGCCGATGCAGTTTCTTCCACCACTACCTTTCGAGCCCCAGTGCAACTCTTTCAGCACTTACGCCGCTTCCAACGCTCCCTTCCCAACGACAGCACCGCCTCCTCCTCCCACGCTCAACAACCCACTCCCTTCCACCTCTACGCCATCTACATCTCCACTTCCACGACACTTTTCCTGGCGCTCGTCAATCGCTACTGCCCTTTCCCCCTCCTCCTCCTCCTCTTCTTCGAAACCCATCACCTCTCGCACACGAACGCGCTCGCGCTCGCGCAAAACCAAGTCCCTTCCGCCTCTCCACGCTTTCTCGACCACCCTCTCCGACCCTGTCCCACTCCCTCCAGTCTCACTACTCGAAAAACAGCCTCCTCGACTCCCACTCTCGCTTTCCGCGCACGAACACATCGCCACCTCGACAGGTGCCGAGGCCCGAGTACAGCAAGTCTCCAACGAAGAGACAGGCGAAGTGGATCAGTTCGTTGCTGTTCCTCATCCTCATCCGTATCCTGTGGTTGGGGGAGGAGGAGGGATGGGGTGGAAGTGGTTGTCGAGGTTGGATTCGAGTGGGACTTTGCCTGGGAGGGTCGTCGATGACGGGAGCGAGTTTCGGTTGAGGGTCCGTTTTACTCTCTTTTCTCCTCTTTCGTTGCCTTTTTGAGGCGTTGGCTTATCAACCTTTTTCCCTTTGGCATTGTCCATTATTCACAGTTGGCGAACCCAGACATCGAGTCCCTCCGAACGACTTCAAGAGCCAGCGCCGCAAGTTCCTTCGACTCGGCTTCCTCTCCGCCCGGGACGGGGAGGTTACGCACCGTCCGAAGTAGCGAGAGTTTGAGCTCGATGGGGACGCTGTCGCCAAGTTGGACTAGAAGTCTGACTAGTCCGAGAGAGTTTGGTCAGCTGGAGCTCGGCGAGGTGGAAGTTCAAGTGGCGGCTTGAAGCTCGCTTCGTTGTTTGTTTGTGTTTTCCGTCGCACGTTCGTTTTTACTACATGCTATCGCGTACCGTTTAAAATTTGTAGGAGGAGTGGATACTATACACGCAACCATTCCTCACACTGCTCCCATGCCCGCTTTCACCACAGTCTATTGTTCAGTGGCCCGGAAAACGGTCCGGAGAGAGAACGCGACCGTTTGAAGTTCGCTTTTCGCTGCCTCTCCTCGCCTTCGGATCACCCTTTCACAACGGAATCTCTCTACTTTCTCTGCTCCAAGATCACGAAGAAAAAGAAGTAGCTGCATGTCTCACACGATTCCGACCTTCCGACGACCGACGCGTCCCGCCCGTGCAGAGTTTTAATTTAGACGCGTCGGGGTGAGGAATGCGCCACGATTGAGCGGGGATTCATAGAGCTTGTTGTGGAATGTTGCGCTTTGTGTGTGTGTGTGTGTGTGTGTGTGTGTGTGTGTGTGTGTGTGTGTGTGCTTTTCGTTAAGGGGGAGGGGAAAGGAGGGATGGGTGGAAATACAGCTGATGATAGAGGAAAGGAAACGGTTGGACGGAGCGAGGGTCGATTACGTGGCGCGCACCACACCACACCACACGGGCGGGCGGGTGAGTAGCCGGGGCTCCAGAATGCTTTGTGTGGTGCATGCAAAGTGATGCGCAGTTTTTGACTTTGGGCAACACTCGCTCCAGAATTGGGAGCCTTCTGTCGTTGCATTCCTCACCAACCCCACCTCGACTCTCGATCGCTTTTAGCCCGCACCACACCTCCACCGGCTCCATCTGTTTGCCCTCCTCCTCCCTCCTCCTACACCAATCACACACCAACCACACACCAAAACAATGAAGCTCGTCGAACCGCGTCAAGCCGCCTCTCTCGCGTTCGGCCTCTCTCACCTCCTCGCCGAAAAGATGTCGCTCAACGCGCCCGTCGTCTCGTCCTCCTCGTCCTCCTCACCCCCCTCCGTCCTCTCTTCGTACCTCATCACTCGATGTCCATCTCCGACTGTCGCGCAATTGAATGCTGTCGGAGCTTGTACTTGGTTCGTTCCCTTCCCCTTCATTCTGTGCGCGCGCGTGCCGGAGCAAACACCAACGGTCACCGCGTGACGACGCGTTTTCGATCCAAACAAAAGCTAACACCACAGACCACCCCAGTGCCTCACCGACCTCGGGCTCACCACTCTGTGACGGCCTCGATTCATCCTCCTCTGACCGAACCTCGATCTGCATCGAAGACTTGAGGCACGGCAAACGCCAACCGACTTGTGGCCTCGAGTTCTCGTCGGCGTTCGTGGCGCGCTCGCGGGCGAGAACCGCCTCCTCCGGCAGCATCAAAGCAGCGGCGACGGGGAAAGCAGTGGGAGTGGAGGAGGACAAGGCGGACGAGGATGACGAAGAGGTGTTTGAGCGGACTCGGGCGAATGTGGAGGAGGGAACAGAGGAGGAGGAGGATGCGGTGGAGGAGGATGAGGACGACGACCCGTGTCCAGTTGGAACGGTGCGACTCGAGACGGGACCAGAGAACATCATTTGCCAGGACGCAGTCAGTCGACATTCCGTGCGTTTTCCTTCCTTCCTTTTCTTCGGGTTTTATGGGGAGGGAGAGGCTGATGAGGGTGACTGGAAAACAGTGCGGAGCAGAGCAGGAGGATTGCACGAGGATGTCGGGCGCGTTGAATAGCGATTGCGTAGAAGGGAAGTGCATGGTCTGTACGTTCCCGGCTTTCCTTTTCTCCTTCGAGAAAACCAAAACTGATGAGACGCCTCCTGCGAAAAACAGTGATGTGTTCCGAAGGCTGGCGCTTCAAAGTCGACCGCGACGGCGCCGCTTCGTGCGTCCCTGCGAAACCGTTGTTCTTTGAATCATGAGGACGAGGGCAAGGAGAGAGGGGAAGAAAGTGTGAATAGGTGTTGTGTTAAATCTCTCGAGGGGAGAGAGGTCTGTTTCTCAGTAGCTTGTGTATGGGTAGCATTTCCCACCAATCCATCCATCCATCTATCAGTCATTAGTTTTTAGTTCGCTCGTAATCCATCCCATCAGTTGACCCACTCTCTTGTGAGGCAGAGATGCATCAAGAAATCTCCAGGGGGTCAAGAGTTTTGATGAGAGTTGGGGGTTGGGTTTGACGCTGAAGACACGCCACGCGGGCGGGTGTCCTCTCTTTCATCCACCTCATGCAGACTGCTGTACAACGTCCCGTGTCTCCTCTCTCAAAATCGACGAATAACGGGTGGAAATAGGGGAACCAGCCCCATTCTTCAATTGTCCATCATCCACGAAGAAAGAAAAAGCCCTCAACACCAGCCCACCCCATTGTCCGTTCGTCTGTCCGTTTTCCTTCCCCCCACAGCCCTCACACGCTCGTCGTCGTAGCCTCCGCTCCAGCAGCAGCCTCAGTGATAGTAGCCGTCACAGTCTTGGTGAGGGTCACCGTCTTCCCGCTTTCTTGTTCAGCTGCTCGTTGACGGAAGAGGAAACCAAAGAAAGAGAATAGGAACCACGTCAGCGCACCGCCCCCCTCCCTCCCTCTTCCTTCCTCCTTTGAAACAGAAAACAAAAACGCACCAGAGGTTGATCGCCCTTCCTCCGCTTTCACCTTCGCACTCGTCGTCGTCGTCGCCCCCTTCGTAGTCGTCGCCTTCGCCGTCCCATTCCCTTCCAACACGCTCGACACGAGTCCGACATCCACGCTCGACGGCGCGCCCACGAACGCCGCTCCGATCCCTCCTGTCCCTCTCGTCGTAGTCGAAGAGCTAGTCGTAGTAGTAGCTACAGCATTCGCGACTCCAACACCAACAGAAGAAGAGAAAGCAGTGACGTCGACTGTCGTCGCCCCTCCGACGAAACTCGCGCCGATGCCTCCTCCGGTGGCCGAAGTGGTGGTGGTAGCAACAGCAGCAGCTACAGCGTTCGCTACTCCTTCTCTTCCTCCATTCGTGCTCGTGGTGGTGGTAGGAAGAGCAGCGACGTCGACGGTACTAGGCCCACCTCCAACGAACGACGCGCCGATCCCTCCTTCGCGTTTGTCGAGACGAGCGGGGGACGAACGTCGACGAAGAGCGAGAGGGAGTGGGAGGGAGTGAAGCGAGTGGGAAGGGGGAGGAGAGCGGTGGGAGTGTTGGTGTGGTGGTGAGGGGGAGGAGGAGAATTGACGACGGACGAGAGGTAGCGGGAGGTCGGCGCGAGTGCCGTGGGAAGAGGGAGGAGCGCGGAGCGGGTTGCGGGACGTGTCTGTAGATGGGTGATTTTCCAAGTAAGTATATATAGAAATGATTTGTAAGTTGGTGGAGGAGGTGGGAAGGGAGGGAACAAAGGATGGGGGGGACTGAGCGAGAGGAGGACTGACCGATACGCTTGTGCACGCCGTTGCGTCCACCGCCGGACGATGCGACGACCAAAGTCGCGAGGGTGAGAACGAGGAAAGTCGTGACAAACTTCATCTTTGTACTAATCGTGTTCTTGTTGAGTTGAGCGGGGGAGGGAGGGAGCTGCCAGAGCCGGAGGGTGTCGATCACGGAACGAACAGGGACGAGCTTGAGGCCAGCAAGCGAGAGGAAGAGCACAACTCTGTGAGGATCGGAAAAGTAGTGAAAGAAGAAGGAAGAGAGAGAAACACGCCAGGTGTGTGAAGAAGGACAAGGGACGGGGGGCCAGAACAGAACAAGGGAAAGCGAGCGCCGTTGCGTCGATAGGAGCTTCTGTCGTTGCGCTCGGACGGGCGTCGTCGTCAAGGCGACAGTTTTCCTTTGTTGGGGATTATTGCATCGTGGCGGTAAGGTAGGAGCGCGATGCAATTATAGTCAGTCTCAATTGGTGGGTAACCCACTCACTTCGCACAAAGGGGGCATCGCGTCATCCACCCGAGAAACGAGAACGAAGGACATAGCCACGTGGCCCCCCCATTGTTTGCACGCCTCGGAACCTCCTTCATCGTAACAGCATGTTGTCTTCTCCAGTGCATGTATGTATTACATTCACTACGGCTCAAACTTGAACCTCTCTCTCAGTTGCTTCCCATAGAGGAACAGGATGAAAGGCGCGGGCACAGCCGGCTGAGGAAGGAGGGAGTGAGCCACGTAGTGCTCGCTGCTCGTGAGGAACGGAGGAGGGGGGCTTACGATCGAAACGAGTGCCAGGAGCGTTCCTCCCCATCCGTATCCCTGATAATAATTGGTATTAGTTTGAGGGTTTCCAGGGAAAGATAAAGGGGAAACGCACGAGGTTGATGAACAGGTCGTCGCTGAAGATTGGGAGGAGGCACCCCGTGATGGACCGCAGGAACGTCTGCCCCATCGCACGCCACCATCAGCTTCCTGTCGACAGAGAAGGGGGGAAAAAAAGGGAAAGAAAATGAAACTACATACCGCAGCAGCCATAGCCGCAGCCGAGTACGGGAAGAACGCGTCCACGATCCACCCCTACCCTCCCCAAATAAAAAAACCAGTCAGCACCCACCCACCCCCATTTCATCCAAACTCCAAACCTCCCTTCGTACTCACCTGAATACTATTAAAACACATCTGCAATCCATAAGCAAACACCATCTCCCCGACCACCGGTCCCACCCAATGAGTCCTCGCCTCCGCCGTCCACCCCCAAATTACCAACCCGAGGGGAAAGACAATCATCCCAAGTTGCGTAAGGACTAGTCTGTACTCCGGTCTTCCATTATCGTTGTAGTGGTGGGAAAGACGACGGTAGATATAGTCTTGCGTGAGGGCCGCGGTGATGCCTGATGAGACGAAACCGATTCCTGTGAGCAGAGAGGGGGGAGGAGGGGAACACGTCAGCTGGGGGGAAAGGCGGAGGGGAAGGAGGGGGTACGAACCAAGCCCGATGTAGCTTAGTCCTGCGGTTCCAGCTGGCCAATTGTAGGAGAATAGGCTGGTGGGAGGATCATGCTTCGAGAAGAGGAGAGGGAGGGACACGAGGAAGACGTAGATGATGCTCTGTGCGCGCGTGCGTGCGTACCCAGGCGGAGGGGGTTAGTGAGGGGTGAGAGGGGAAGAGAAGAGGGAAGAGAGGACGTACATAGACGTAAGCGTAATCTGGTGAGATAGGTGAGGATTAGTGGGTGGAAAAGAGGGGGGGAAGAGGGAAGGGAAGAAGTACAGGTTGAGAAGAGGAGGCAGACGGGGTTCTTGAGCATTCGAGGTGGTCGCTAGAGAAGGAAGAAGGTCATTGACTTTATGCTCAGCGAAGAAGAGAATTTTTCAAGGCTTACGGTGAATGTCCGGATAATGACTTGCTTAGCCTGAGGGCTCAGCGCCACCCGCTCGCGCAGCGTCTTCCTCTCCTTCCCCGACACGCCTGACCGCGTCGCTTCCAGTCGTTCCTTCACCGCTCTACGAGAAATCCTTTATCCCTCAGCTACCTTCTTCTTCCCGAGTTAACCGACAGGAACTCACGGAGCATAAGTATCACTCATAAACACCGCAAGGGACAGCGTGTTGAGTCCGACGAGGATCGTCATGATCCTGAACGTCCAGCGCCACCCTAGGAGGACGATATAGCTCCCCAAAACGCCACCTAGAGTTGGTCCTAGCACTGTGAAGAAAATTTCTTAGTGTTCACAGAAATAAGAAGAAGAAGAAGAGAGAAGGCGTACTGGGACCGATGCTGTAAATCGCCATGGGGAGGCCACGTTCTTTCGGCGAGAACCTGTAGTGGAGGGAGGCGGTCAAGACATGAGTTTTATTGTTGAGTGGCCAAGAAGAAAGCAGACACGAACAGATCAGAAATGGTAGCAGGACCGAGTCCAGGTCCGCTGCTGCCGAAAATCCCAGCGAGGCTGAAGGGACAACACGAGTCCACGTCAGCGGCCAGCACGAGCAGGGTGTGGGAATGGGGGAGAACGCACCATCGCATCACGATCAACCCTGCCATACTGCAGTTCCATATCAGTAAACAAGATCCGAAAGACTGTAGTAAAAAAGGACGGAAGGCTCACTTGGGTGCCAAAGCACAACCAAGGTTCATCGCCGTGAACCCTACACAACCCTCCAAAGCTCATCAGCACCCTTTCCCTCAAACCCCCCGCTCAAAACTCCCCAAAAAACTCACCAGCCATAGAGATCAAATAAGCCGTCCTCCTCCCCTTCAATTCCGATATCGGTGCAAACAAGAACGGTCCCAGTCCCAGTCCCATGACGTTCAGCGCTGTTGCGAGGGTGATGACTAGGCTGTTGGTCTCGTGGAATTCGGTTCCTGAGGAGGAGGAGGTTAGTGAGAGTTTAGATGGGTAAAAGGAGAGGAGAGGAGGGGATCGTACGGATTTGTGAGGAGGCGGGGACGAAGATTGACGATGTTAGAGTGCTGAGTTGGGGGGAGGAGGAAGCACGTCAGGGTATGTCTTATCTGGTGCCTAGCGCCTTTGCAACCGGCATATTCTACCAGCTCTTCGAGCTTCACTCCCTCCTTCTCCCATTCTCAATCCATCAACCCTTCCCGCGCACCTCCAAACCAAACCACACCGCGTAGGAAAAAAACGCACCTCAGCAACCCGGTGACCGCAACGAGCATCACGTTCCTCCACCGCTTCCTACTCGTCCAATTCCTAGGATGCAGTGCTGAGGCTTCCCACTCCTCCTCCGTCATGCCCATCCCAGCTCCCTCGATGATCTCCGAGTCCTTGCCGCAACTCTCGCTTCGCGTCGGTGTCGGTGCTGGTTGTTTCTCGAGGATGCTTGCTATGTCTATACTTCTGGGATTGGACATCATGATATGGTGGTGCTGGAGGGTAATAGGTGGCGCAAGAGAAGGAGGGAGGATCCAAGGACGCGATCAAGGTTTGCGGCACGCGACCACACGGGCGGGCGACCGTTCGGCCGAAACCACCGCCGTCGGCCAACGCTGTGGGGTCGTGAAAACAGTTCCTTATTTGGAAGTATACGTGGTACACGAAAGGAGTGAGCATATCTGAACACAGTCAAACGTTTGTCGGGTGCCGATGGCATGAAGGGGCATGGTTGTAGCGCATGGGGGACTTTGATCGGTCGAAGCCACGTGTCGGAAAGCGACGGGGACCCCAAGGGCGGGCGTACGAGCTCGCTCTCGCTTCAAACAGTTCCTTCTTGCGTCAGTTACGATGCACAGTAAAACACTGTTTCCTGACAATTGGACCAAATCGAAGCACTGCCACCCACAGCGCAGGTCCGAGCTTTGGACCAAAATTCAGGTCGAGCCAGGGAAACACTTTTGGTCGGCCGCGGACGAGTGCAATCTACACGTGTTTCAAGCAACGAAAGAGCTACGTACGATTCGTAATTTGTTCTTCTCCTATGGATCCGGATTGCGATCAATTGAACGACACCGCTCAAGTCCGCGGCTTTCGTCCTTCGCCTTCTGGCGCTCGCACGAACGCGCTCCTTGGTTTCCTCGCGTCGACGTCGACGATCGTGCTAGAATGGCCATCATCGAAGAACTACCGCCAGACAGCCCGAAACGTCCACAAGCATCATCATCAAAAGCAGCTGTACCTCCCAAAACAGCAGCTGCGTCGCCGTTCTCGCAGCTATCCCTGTCCGACCCCGTCGGATCAGCTCTCGCCGTCTTCACGAGGCCGGAGTTTTATAACTTTGTAGCCGGTGCTTTGATCCTGGGGGAGGTCGTGTTGTGCTCGGCCATCATCCTCAAGGTCCCTTGTGAGTTGCGCGCTTTTTTTGGCGGGTTGCGTTGGTGGGATACGCGGTGGTTCGGAGCGGGAAGAAGCCCGATAGGGAGGTCCAAAGAATGATCTTTAGACACCGCGTAAGGTTGGTCGAGATCTTGCGAGCTGCTGGGGGTCTCGCTCGACTTGCGGTCGTGCGAGATGGACGACGCGAGCAGGCACGTGCGGAGCGCGAAAGAGCGAGAGCTGACCTCCTTCGTGCGCGACAACGAGCAGACACCGAGATAGACTGGACGACCTACCACCAACAAGTCTCTCTATTCCTCTCCGGCGAGCGAGACTACTCGAAAATCCAGGGCGACACTGGCCCGCTCGTGTGCGTCCTCGCCCCCACTTGACAATTCTCGAACGTGAGCTGATAGCAGAGGGCAACAGGTACCCCGCAGGGTTCCTTTGGGTGTACTCGGCCTTGAATACGTTGACGGAGGGTGGGAAGGACATCAAGTTGGCGCAATGGTGGTTTGCGGGCTTGTACGTCGCGACCCAGGCGATGGTGTTCAAGATCTTCAAGCGGTGCGGTAGCGTGCGTTTCCTTCTTTTTCCTCAAGTATGCCTTGAGTGGAGAGCTAACGAGGAACACGACACGACAGGTCCCGCCGTACGCGCTCATCCTGCTCACGCTGTCGAAGCGCATGCACTCGATCTTCCTCTTGAGGCTGTTCAACGACCCCGTCGGGATGTTCTTCTTCTACGCTGCTGTCCTCGCTTGGACAGCTAGGAAGCCCCGCTGGTCGGTCGGCAGCGTGCTGTTTTCGTTCGTCCCCTGTCTTCCAACGCCCTTGTGCTCTACAAGCTGACCGTTCCCTTTGCATGTCCCACAGCCTCGCCCTCTCCATCAAAATGAACCACCTCATCACCCTCCCCTCTCTCCTCTATCTCTTCTACCTCCACCTCGGCCTCATCCCCACCGTCTTCCAACTCGCTCTCATCGCCCTCCCCCAGCTCATTCTCGCCTTTCCTTTCCTCGACACCTCCTCCCACGCCCTCACATACTTCCACACGGCATTCGATTTCAAGAGAGAGTTTCTATGGGAGTGGACAGTGAACTGGAGGTGGGTGGGAGAGGAGGCGTTTGAGAGTGTGACGTTCAGCAAGGTGCTGCTGGTGGCGCATGTGGTGGTGTTGGTCGTTGTTGGGGTGGGTTGGGCGGAAAAGGACGGTGGATTGGTGAGGCTTGTTTGGGATGGAGTGAAAAAGCCGATGACGCCGCCGAGTCAGATCTCGCCGACGCCGGATCGTACGTCTGCCTCTCTCTCTTTCCTCTCGCGCGGCCCATCGAAGACACACAGCGCTGACGTGTCATCCTGCGATCTCGATTGATTGCGGTTCAGGCATCGCCACAATTCTCTTCACCTCGACCCTCGTCGGCATCCTCTTCGCCCGTTCCCTGCACTACCAATTCTACTCCTGGTACTTCCATGCCATCCCTCACCTGCTCGAACACACGCCCTACGACTTTGTCATGCGGTTAGGAATATTCGTGGCGATCGAGTATGGCTGGGAAACGTTCCCGAGTACGGAGAGGAGCAGTATGGGGTTGGGCTTCGCGAATGCGGTGTTGCTCGTCGGCGTCGTTTGTGGCGCTAGTACGGGGTTTGCGAGGAAGGGAGAGAGGGGGGTGAGGAGGGGGGTTAAGGAGGAGTGAGGGGTGGATAGATGATGATGGATCGGCTTGATATAGGAAAGAGTGCTCCACACCACCCGAAAGCAGCTTGGGCGCGACGAAGATTCGACACGTGGCAAGGCGGCCTTGTGTCGAATAGACGCCTTGTTCGGATCGCTGCATCTCGGAGCCTAGCGCATTGACTCTTTGATCTCAGTCTTATCTACCATGATCCAACATCTGGCACTGAGCACGAACTTTTGCGAAGGAGGAACGAAAGGAGGTCCTTGGTTGTGCCAACGACAGGAGGTCAACGAAGCATGGGCCCTCACGAGCAGTAACCGAGCCTCAAGCTTGTCTTCTCCCTCTCACCTCTCGCCACCACTCGCACAGTCTTTTTCATTGCTTCGACCGAACTGCACGACGTTCACCAGCTTTCGATCCCTGCGCCAATTCGAGCCAGCGTATCCACCGACCGTCGCGCGAACAAATTTTCTAGCGCGAGTGGTGTGCCGATTTCTCTTCGTGAGTGGTCAGAATGGGGTGATGGGAGCTTCTGTGCTCCTTTCGTGCTACGTAGGCTGTGGGCAAAGTCGGAGCAAGGAGGGGTGCTCCCTGCTGATTGGGCTACGGAAGGCCTCCGATTGGATGCCGAAGTGCTTCACTGTGGCCCAAACCAGGTTCGTGAAAGGTTGCTAATTGCTACGCCTATATTTATCAGAACTTTTTCATGTCGACTCCGTCGCCTAAAACTCTCCTCGCTATCCGCATCCGCGACCACATCTCTGCCATCCTCGAGCGCTCGTCAACACAGATAGCTTCTGACGTCCTCGGAGATCAAATCTCGCTCAAGGACCAGGAATCCCTGCTAAGGGGGGCTACCAATCTCGTCGAAGCTTTTCAGGCGGACGAGGCCATGTCGGAGCCGGCGTCCCCCGAGCCCTCGAGTCGGTGCGACAGCTCAGACTCGCGGCTCGGCCAGTCCACGTCAATGGCGAGCTCCGGCAACCTACCTCCAGAGCTGAAGTTGATTGTGGTTGAAAAGTTCGTGGGAATGATAAGAGACGAGGTGAAAGAGGGTAGAACAGCGCGCGGGAACCAGGAAATGTCGCCGCTGCTCGCGCTCTGTCTCGTCAACAGGGAGTTTGCAGCGCTGTGCTTCCCTTTCATCTGGAAGGTGCGTCCCTTCTTTTCTGCGTTGAGCCAAGATAATTCATCACTTTCTAGTCATTAGAGTCTCATTATTTGGGAACAGCCAGCCGGTCTCCTCCCCTTCTTGCTTTCCTTGGTCTCCCGACGCGGACACCTCGTCAAGCGCCTCGTCGTTCGCCGCCGCCGCCGTCTCTGTGGTACCGCCTTGGAATCCCTCCAAGAAGCCGTCCTAGCTCTGCTCATCCTCCACCTCCCCAACCTTGTCGCCATTGAAATCGACTTCAGCGCGGACAAGACGACCGGCAAGTTCGAGATCCCGTTCGTAGCGGACGTGCTGCGACTTATTGGTGCGAAACTGGAGGAATTGTCGCTTTTGCCGGAAACCTATGCATGGTCTCCGTACGAGGAAAAGGATGTCGCCAACCTGGTCAAGTCGTTCCTCAACCTCCGACGACTGCACCTCATGAACATCGTCGAGGACACGCAGAGCGATGGAAACCAGCTCATCGACGTCGTGACTTCGATGGAGCGACTACGGGAACTAGTCGTCATCAACTCGGGCTTTGTCAACGACAACTTTGCTCGCTCCGAGTTCAAGTCGTCCCTGGAGGTTCTCCGCCTCTCGTCCTGCAACAAGCTCTCCCTCTCCGGATTCGTCGACTTGCTCTTTCGCCACGCCCAAACGCTCCATACGTTCGAATTCGACATCACTCCAGGCAGCGACTTGGCCCCCGGCAACGACAATTACCTTGCTCAACCCTTCCCTCTTGCGTTGCCCAAGTTGCGGAAGCTTGGCTTTGCGACTTCATACTACGACGCGCCGTGCCTCGACCTTTTCGACTTGTGCGATATCGAAGAGTTTACGATCGGGTACTGCCCAGATATCGAGCGCGAGGATTGGGCGGCCTTCATCGTCACGCACGAGAAGTCGTTGAAGAGGGTTGTCATTACGAAAACCTGGAGCCAAAATAATGCGCACGGGGGTTTGATGGCGCTCTGTGAGGCAAAGAGCATCGAGTGCACGACGCGGGAGCTTCATCAGGAGGGACCTTTTCTTACTTTTGAGCGTAGACTGTGAACGTTTTGACATTACATTTTCTACCCGCTACTGAGGTCCTGCAACCGGGTTAGACGCTGGCTGAGAGCGCCACGTCACCTGAATCTAATCCGCGGACTTGGTTGTCGCCGCCGCTCTGAAGCGCCCGAAAGCCCCAGGCAGAACTTTTTCCGTCGTCGCGCCTGAACGCCGCTGCACGCTGTTCCTCCCACAGTGTACCGACACTTTCTCGCACGATGTCAAAAGTCGCATCAACTTCGAAAGCGACGAAAGCGAAGAAAGGCTCGCTCAAGCCGTCGTCGGACGTCCCGCCTCTCGGCAAGTTTCTCGCCTCGAGTACGTCCTTCCCCCTTCCTCCATCCATCGCTTCGCTCCTGAGCAACGACGCTGACGCGAAACAATGGAAACAGGTGAGAAATCTGTTAGAGACAAAGCTGTCGCCTCGTTGTCGAGGTTCCTAGCGGGAACGAAGAAGTCGGCGGGCGAGGAGGAGGAGGAACTCGAGGTCGGCGAGCTGGACTGGGACGCCGCGTACGAGCCAGACGAGAGGTTGAGGGGGCTCGAGATGGCCAAGTTGTGGAAGGGAATCTTTTTCTGTACGTTCCTCAGTCTTACTGTTTAGTTTGAGGTAGGGGAGCGCGGGAGCTGACCAGGGTTTGTTTTCTCGCGGACAGGCTTCTGGATGAGCGACAAGCCGTTGGTGCAACAGGCGCTCGCCAACTCTCTTGCTCTCCTCACGCTCGACGTACGACCGAAGAAGAGCGCTGGGCGACCTCAGGGCCGAGTCGCGAGGGTTAGGAGCGCGCTGTGCTACCTCAGAGGGTTCTGGGACGCCGTCGTGAGGGAGTGGAGTGGTTTGGATCGTTTGAGGTGTGTTGCGTTTTGTTCCTGATGTTGAGAGAAAGAGAAAGCTGACGAGAGGGACACGCAGGCTGGACAAGTTCTACATGCTCATCCGACGATTCGTGCACGTCGCTTTCTTGTTGCTCGCGCGTGAGGGATGGGACGCGAAAGCGGTGGAGGAGTACAATGAGATCCTTACTGGACCCGGTGGACCGTTGCAGTGCGTCTCTTCTTCCTTCCCACCCTTTTTAAGCGCCATCTGACAAGCGGTGTCCCCCGTCCAGCGTGCTCGACTCTCGCATCCCCCATTCAATCGCCTACCACCTGGCAGACATCTACGTCGACGAAATCGAGTCCTCCATCTCCACCCCTCTCGTCACCCTCCCTTCCCCTCCTTCCACCATCCCACTCCTCTCCCTCCTCGCTCCCTTCTACACGACCCTCTCCCTCGCCCCCTCCTCCACCCTCTTCACCCGCGTCTCCTCGAACGTCTTCGTCCCCCTCCTCGAAGCATCTCTCACGAAACCCGAACCAGAGGGTAAGAAGAGGAAGTTTGCGAGCGAGATCGTCAAGCCGACTTTTGATGGGGTGTTTGAGAAGAGTGAGGAGGAGAGGGAGGAAGTTGGGAAGAAGGTGTTGGAGAGGTTGTTTGAGGTTGGTGGCGGGAAGGAGACGAATGAGGTGAACAGGAGGAGGTTGTATGTCCTTTATAAGGAATGGGCGGGGGAAGATTAGAGGGTTCGAGTAGAGGGAAGGAGTAGAGAGGACGTTGGGAGGCGGTGTAATCGTTTTCTGCGGGCATGTGGTCTCTAATTCCAGAGGCTGTCGGAAGAGAGAGTGTTGGTTGTTGTCGGAAGAGAGGGTGTTGGTTGTTGAAACTGGAGAGCCAGCCAGTGATGACGAGAGCTTCGAATGGTTGATAGAAGAGGCTCGTTGTCGGGAGCCTTCGATGCTGGTGATGTGGTGCTTCGGGCTCCCGGATTCCAGACTACGCTCTGCTCATTCCAACCTGCCTGGCTTTGCCTTCTACCATCCACATCGATCCCTTTGTCGACTGAATAACAATCATGGAGCTCACAATGGCAAAAGCGAGGGAACTCGTCGCGGACCACCTCATCGTCGCGCTCCTGGCCGCTCCCACGCTCCCGTACGCTGCCTTCCTCTCGTGTTCTCACTCGTACCACTAACCTGAACGCACCTACCAAAAAAAACCCCAGCTTCTTCGCTGTCGGAGCTGGCGTCCTCGCCTTATCCATCATAGCAGTCGTCCTATGGGATCTCTTCGTCCTGTTTTGGACGGTCGTGACGGTCATGGTCGCCTGCGCTTGGGTCGTCTATACGGCTTTCGCGGTTGCCGTGACTTTTGGTCCGATCTATGGGATATCGACTTTGGTTGAGTGGGTGTACGTCTGCCTTCCTTCGCTTTTTGCCTCCCTCCCCTTCCTTTCTTCCGCCCATCCCCTCGAGCACCTCCTTTTCCGCGACCTCGCAATTGCACCACATTGCGCTCGAGCTAACTTGAAGCACGTTTGTTTCTGGTTATTCCAGGAACAGGCAGCAAGTGCCCCCTCAGCAGCAAGCCCGAGCTCGACGTCGTGCCAGCGGATCGGGCTCCCCGAACAATCAGTAAATGAGCGTGATGCTACATGTAGGAGGCGGCGGTGCGAATCGTAGATCCCTCGTCCTGACCTGACCGATGTTGCCTGCAACGAGAGAGAAAGAACAGTCTTTTGACGCTGTTGAGATTTCTAGAGCTGACAATTGAGCCTCGGTCCTCCAAGAGAGGTGGAAGTTGGGAGGCACAATGGGAGCCAAACGACGAATAGTTTCGTGTGGTGCTTCGTGGCTTCCGATTCCTGCTCTTCTCCCTCTTTCACGGGAGGCCTCCTTCCTTTCTCCCTCTCCGACAACCCCTTCACAGCTTAGCCAACACTATGAAAGTCACGCTACAAAGACTACGAAACAGGATAGAGCTCGTCATAGCGTACATCACCGTCGCGATCATTCTCATCCTTCTTGTATCGTGGATGGTTCCGTAAGCCACTCCCGCTCATTCTCACTCCTTCGTAAGCTCACTGACCGCCGCACTGAACCATACTCAGAGTATATATCGCCTTAACTTGGGGCTGTATCGGTGGCATCGTTCTGTTCTTCTGCCTTTGCTCCATGTGGTGCGCCTGGGAAGTGTCTGCTGTGTTGATCGTGACGGCGTGGATACTCCTCCGGTTCCTCTGGGCGGGCCTGTGGATGTATTTCATTTGTGGGCTATCAAATATTCTGGAGCTCGTGTAAGTCTTTCGCTGTTGCTCGTTGCTCCCTTACCTCACCTTCTACCCCTTCCTTCTTTGCGATCCTCGCGGCGAGGGGATGCGGCTGCGCTGACCGCCAAACTTTTCCGTGAGTATTCAGAGATAGGTTTTGGACAACCTATCAGTACCACCTTCGCCAAGTACGGGAACGCAAACGTCAAGCCGCGAGGTAGCGCTCGTCCTCATCACGCCGCACGATCTGAACCGAGTCGCAGACCGGTTCGGGGCGACTTTTAAGAAGAGGAAGGGGGAATACAGAGGGCCGGAAATTGTTTCTGTGAGATGTTGACAGTGTGGGACTAGATCGCATGGGTGCTTGGGTGCGTGGTAGAAGGGACCAATCGCTCGCAGCTGGAGGCGGTGCACGGTGTTTTGACGTGGATACTCGTCAAGCGTCTGTATAGCGCACATTGTGAATGAACAACAAAGAAAGAGATTCTTTGAGCAGTTTTTGTCAGTATCACCGCTTGAAAGAAAGCTCGTGAGGACGATTAGGAGCCCCCAATGATGCCAATGTGGTGTTTGGCTCCTGATTCCTGCTCTGCTTCCTCATTCACCCGACGCTCGCTCTGTTCTTCTCCAACCAATAACATCTAGGTCATAGCAGTCGGCATGGGGATGATGAAAAAGCTCGCGCTGGCTCACCCTCTCATCACGGTCTGTGTCGCTCCGTGGGTCGTGTAAGTTGAGCTCTCGCTCACTCGCATGAACGAGCCTCTGGTGCTGATACCGGCAGTAACTCGGCTGCAGAGGAGTCACAGCGACCTTGATAGTCGCCATCTGCGTTTTTTCCTTCTTCAGTGCTTTGGGGCTTGGGTTCGTTCGTTCCCTTCCTCTCGCGTCCGTTGACGACTGACCATACGCACGAGACAGGGTCTGGATCGCGGCACTGGTAGTCCTCGGCTGCTCTTTGGTCATTTATGGATTTTTCGCCTTCTTGATTGGGTACTCTGTGTACAAAGTGGTGGCTGGGTTGATCTACGTGTGCGTTGTTTACCTCCTTCTTCCCCCTCGACTGTGAGCTGGTGAAGCCCTACACCATACCCCGCACCCCGTCTGCTCATTTTCAACTGAAGAACTGACAAGGCTTCTCTTATCAACAGCTGCAAAAACCAGACCCTGTCTCACCATACCCATCGATGGCTCCAAAAAATTCGACAACACGCCCCAACCTTTCGCTCCCCCAGGCCCTCCCCAGCGCCTCTTACCATAGAAGAGAAATACCTCCGCTGTATCCGACTTAACCGGACTCTCAGTGACTTTGATGGACCTCTGAGGCGAGGTATTGAGAATTTTGTGAGGAGCACTGGGGGAGTGGTGGAGTCTGTGATTGCGCAATTGGACACGAGGAGGGACGTTGAGCAGTTCCGTGAGTCTTTTACGGGGCGCTATGTAGGGAGCCGTGATTTGGCTGATACTGAACTTGAGCAGTGACTGTGCTGGTGAGATGCAGCGATGGGACGCGGCTCAATACTCGGGCGCCGAAAGGGTTCGAATATGTTAGTCGTGGGGTGTTTAGGTTCGAGGATGTGGTCTATTACTTCCAGTGAAAAGCCTACCGCCGCTTATGTTTATGTACCTGTCACTTTTTTCCAACAAGCTTGAAAACCCCGATGACTTCGGCCCGTGCCCCTGCGTTCAATCTTTCGGCTTCAGGTCCAGTGCTCCTCGAATGTGCTGACGTGGTGGGCCACGACGCTCCGTATTGCCCTTGGCGTCCGCAAAGTACTTCGGTCAGATCAGCAACATTCTACTGTTTTGTATAAAGAACCCCAATCCTGTCATGACCTGACTGAACAACGAGGGCCCGCTAAGACTACCCGCTCCCTTAGTTCATTCCTCTGAGCTAGAGCTTGAGCCCGAGCTCCCACTGTCGCTACTACTTTCCACCACCCTCCGTCTTCCTCTCGTTCTCCCCTTTCCGGCTTTTCCCACTTCACTCTGCACCGTTCCGCCCGGCTCCCTTTGCCCCGTCTCACTCTCACCCGCGCTCGTCCTGCTCCCCCTGCGCCCAACCTCCTTCCTCCACCTCTTCTTCCTCGCTTCCCATCTCGCCTCTCCCAGCAGCTCTCTCTTTTCCCTCACCTTCTCCTCCTTCTCATCTTCATCACTATCCGAACTCCACCCAACCTCCTTCCCTTCGTTGGCCCACAACCCCGTTTCAGGATCCCCAGCATCCTCGACTTCAGCTTGGACTTGGCGGTAGACGAAGAGGAAGAGAAGGAAGCAGACGCCGATGAAGAAGATGACTAGGAGGACTATGCCGAGGATGCGGACTAAGGGAGGGTCGGTGTCGGAGGAGGTGGTGGTGGATGAGGGGGAGGCGCTGGTGGTGGTGTGGTTTGGGGAGGTGGTAGAGGTTGAGGAGGCGTGAGTGGAGTTCAGCCATAGGGTTGAGATGTGTGATGAAGTGGTTGAAGTCTGGGGAAGTGTGAATGTTGTTGTGGCTGCGAGGGACCGTCAGTCTTCCTACCCTCTTCGCCGTGAAGCTATCGCATGAGGGGGCCACGTACAGCTCATGACATTGAAAGCAATCGTCGGCGTGAGGTACAGAAGATTGAAAGGTGTCTGGTTTGTGGTGTAGATCAAAGTTAAGAGCGAGGAGGAGAAGGTGACGACAAACAAAGGAGTGCGCGCGTTCCGAGGAGGCACAGCCATCCCCGCTCGGCGTCCGGGTCAGACCGACGTGGAGCAGGAATGCCTGTGCTTAGACTATAGTTGATGGCTTCGACGAAAATCTCAAGTACATCTTTGTGACTACTAACTGGAACGTTGACTTGTGCGGGATGACCTTGTGCAGCTGGCCTCAAAGGGCAAAGAATGCCACGTCAAGTCTTGCTCGGGTTGTAAGCATCGATTAGGTCGTTCTAGCCTTCCAAAGACCACAAACATATCTGGAGTAACTCTCAACGAGTAAAAAGCGGCGACAAACGAGACAAGGAGCGAGCAATGTGAAACGTGTCGGAGAAGATGGAGGATAGGGGGTCGAAACTTCGCAACGCGCTTGTTGGCCCTTCCGAGGGCCGCTGCCCTGGCTTGTGCTCCCACCCCACGTCGTCGCCCAGTTTCGTCGCCTTGATTTCCTGTGTTTAGAGCATATACCCAAAGTCGACGACACTTTTCTCACTACTTTCCACCCTTCCACCACCCCAGCTCGCTCGCGGCCTCGTCAGAGCGAGCGCCGAGTCGCCCGTCCTGTCTTCGCTGGGCCATCCGCCAGGCCTCCCAGGGCAGGGGCAGGGGCAGGCGAGGGCACCAGCCGGTGGTGCTGGCGGTGGCACACCAGGCAGCCCAGCCCCGCCGCCTGCCTTCCCCTCCTCGCCCCAGCCCGCCGCGTCGTCCAACGCAAACTCATCCCTCCTCACCATCGTCCGGGTGCGTCTGCTCTTGTTCTTCCGGTGGTTCAGAGCTAACTATTGGTGGTTATTACAGGCACAAATCGTATTCCTATTGTCGACTCTCTCGGAGGACAACTGGATCAAAAACAGGGATGAGATCCGCATGGTCAGTCACCCCTTGTTCCACCCCTCCTCCTCCTCCCACGTCGCGCGTCCCGCTCACCTTCAACGGCACGCCCACAGCTCATCGAGCAGCATGGACCTGAGCCGCAGGCCCACTTCATCCGTCGCCTGATCCTCGCCGCGGCCACCCTCCTCGCGCCGAGCGTGCCAGGCTCCCCTCCTCCCCCCGCGAACCCCTCCCAACCGACTCCCCAGCCCGCGCTCGTCATGCGCCTCCTCACCTCCGAAGTCACTCGCATGGCCCGCGACCCCTCCCTTGCCGAACGCTTCAGAGACGCCGTCATCCAGGGCGCCGAAGGCCCAGCGGGCGCCGACAACGTCCTGCGCTCCTTCTCCCTCCCGACCCTCCTCGCCCACTCGACCCTCAACGACCTCTCTCCGCTCGAGCGCCTCGTCTTTGTCACGCCATTCCTCACCCTCCTCTACGCCTCGCCATCCGGCTCAACGCCAGCTCCGACGGGACTCAAACGCGCCCTCGGGCTCGACGCGGCGACCGTCCTGCGTACCGTCCTCGCCCCGGCGCTCGACCAGCTCTCGCTCCCCGCTGCGTCCGCTGCCGACCTCGCCGAACTCTCCCCCTTGCCCCTCTCCAAAATTCTCGCCATCCTCCTCTCCGACATGACCGTCGGCGACCGCGCGGGCGAGGGCGACGCCGTGCTCAACGAGGGCGACCGCAAGTCCATCATTCTCGCGGCCGTTCGAGGTAGATTGGGCACCGAGGTCGGAGCTCAGGCTTTGGCTCACGGGCTGAACGACATGTCGTTCTCGCCCGCCCCGACCCCCGTTGCCGTCCTCACGCGTTTGTGCCCCGCCGTCCAACTTTGTTCGATCGACCTCGTCAGAGCCGTTTTCGCCAAGTTTGCCGCGTTGGGCCCCAATGCCGCGACGACGGCGGGAGCGGGCGCTGGAGGAGAAGAGAATGGAGCTAGTGGAGGAGCAGAGCTCAAGGTCGCGGCGATGTTGACCGAGTTGGTCGACCTCGCGACCAGGGACGCCGAGTCGGGAGCAGCGATCGACCTCGCCAACTTTGTGCGCGCGATCCACGAACTCGAACCTGCTCTCCGATGGGGCGACGTCGTTCGTTCGTACGACACCCCTTCCAAAGCCCTCCCCGACTCCTGGGGTCTCCGCCTTTTCGCCGCCTTCCTCCCCCTCTCTCCCTCCCCTCCTCCTTCCACTCCATCCGCAATCCCCCCTCCTCCCGGCACAGGTCTCATCTCCGCCCCTGGAGGTACCTCTGCCGTCTCCGGCCTCTTCTCCCCCTGGGCCAACCCACCACTTCAATTCACCCTCCTCGAACGCCTCATCTACCTCCCTCCCGAGGCCTTCTCCCTTGCCGCGGTCCCTTCAATCGTCAAGTGCGTGTCGCTCGACGATGCGGCCAACTCGTCTCCGACTATCAAAGGACTTGCTGCCAGCGTTCAGGGGTTGTTGTGGAACGTCAGGGACTTGGTGGGCGCGTTGATTAGGTTGAGCAGTGCTGGTGGGGGAGAGCTTCAGGCGAGAGTGTTGGATTTGTTGGAGAGGGCGTGCAAGAGCCATCCGGACTTGGTGTTGATTGCGTTGATTCAGGTTGAGGTGAGTTTCATGTTCTGGTTTTGGTCTGGGGTTTGCGAGGGCGCGAGGCTTGTTCTGTGGGACGCGAGCGTGATGGTGTGACGCTCTTTGGAGGGAAGAGTGGGCAGCTGGATCGGATGGCTGACGAAACGCGCTTTTCTTGCTGTTTTTCCACATTCAGAAACCTTGGAACCAGCTTACGACAGAGTTGACCGCCCGCCTCTTGTCGACCTTCCTCAGCGGACACCCTTCCCACCAACTCGTCTTCCTCCGCATCTACCAGATCGACCGCGTCTTTCTCACCGCCGCCCTTCGCGACTTCTACGCCGAATCCGAGATCAACGTCTCCCGAATTCTCGACGTCGCTCAGGACCTCAAGATCCTCGACCTCGTGCTCGATTTGCGTCCGTTCTTCCTCGCGCTCGACCTCGCTGCGCTTGCGAGCAGGAGGGAGTACCTCAACTTGGACAAGTGGTTGACGGGGAGCATCGCGACCCACGGTGGAGCGTTTGTGAGGGCGACGTTGGAGTTCGTGGGGCACAAGGTGCAGCATGATTTGAGGAGGCAGGAGTTGGACCCGCCAGAGCCGACGACGTTGAGCTTGAGTGCGGCGACTGTGGCTATCTTCATGAGGGCTTTGAGGTCTCAGTAAGTCGATTGCACCTTCTGAGAGGATTGTTGGAATTAGGGGTGTCGGGGAGCTAACGACGACTCGGTGGTGCAGTCACGAACTCTTCACCGGCAACGACGTGGAGCTGTTCAAGGAGGTCAGGACTCAGTGTCTGCAGCTCTACCCCCGGTTGATGAACTTCGCGCCGGGCAACACCGACAATGAGCCAGGCATGGCCGTCGTCACCTTCGCTCCCGAGATCGAGACCGAGTGCGACGGGCTGTACAAGCGGATGTACGAGCAGGAGATCTCGGTCGACAGCGTCGTGTCGGCCCTCCAGCGCGCCAAGGAGAGCGAGAACGCGCACGACCACGAGTTCCTCGCGTGCTTCCTTCACGGCTTGTTCGACGAGCACCGCTGGTTCAACACCTACCCCGCCAACGAGCTCACCCTCACCGCGCACCTCTTCGGCGACCTCATCCAGTTCCAGCTGATCGACTTCATCCCGCTCGGTATCGCCGTGCGCTACGTCCTCGACGCTCTCCGCCACCCTCCCGAGTCCAACTGGTTCAGCTTTGGTATTCAAGCCCTTCGCCGGTTCCAAGGACGACTCGCCGAGTGGCCTCAACTCTCCCACTCGATCCTCTCCATCCCGCACGTCCAGCAGCACCACCCCGACGTCGCCAACATCGCCAGGACCGCCCTCCAGCAGCGCGAAGGCGGCGAGAACGGCCTCGACTTCCCTGCCGACGTCGTCAACGACGTGCCCCTCGACCACCCCGACGAGATCGCCGTCTTCACGGCCATCCACGTCGACCGCTCCGAAGGCGAGCCCGCCGCTCCGTCCGAAGACATTTCGGACAAGATCCTCTTCATCGTCAACAACCTCGCGCCGAACAACTTTGACGTCAAGGTCGGCGAGATGTCGGAGAGGATCGAGCCGGCGTACTTCGCGTGGTTCGCGCACTACCTCGTCGCTCAACGAGTCGCGATCGAGCCGAACAACCACCAGCTGTACCACAAGTTCCTCGACGCCCTCTCGATGCCCCTCCTCGCCAAGCGAGTTCTCCACGAGACGTTCGTCAAGCTCGCGACCCTGCTCAACTCGGAGAAGACGGTTCAGTCGTCCACCGAGCGTACCCTCCTCAAGAACCTCGGATCGTGGCTCGGTGGCCTCACCCTCGCGAAGAACAAGCCGATCAAGCAGTCGAACATCGCGATGAAGGAGCTTCTCATCCAGGGGTACGACAGCAACCGCCTTATCGTCGCGATCCCGTTCGTGTGCAAGGTCCTCGAGCAGTGCGCCAAGTCGAAGGTGTTCATGCCGCCCAACCCCTGGCTCATGGCCATCCTCCGCCTCCTCGTCGAGCTCTATCAGTTCGCCGAACTCAAGCTCAACCTCAAGTTTGAGATCGAGGTGCTTTGCAAGTCGCTCAACGTTGATCTCAAGGACGTGGAGCCGACCGACCTCCTCAGGAGTCGTCCGAAGGAGTTGCCGCCCGCGGAGTTGAGCCTCACGGCGCCGCCAGAGGGGACGGCCGACGAGCAGCAGGCGGCGTTGAGTCGTAGCTTTGCTCCGCCGGGCGTTCATGCGCTTTCGTCGGAGGCGGGACGTGGCCCGGCTTCGGGACTCGTGCTTGGCAGCCAGGCTGGTTACTCCCTCTCGCTCCAAGGTGAGCATTTGTTTTCTTTCCTTCTTCTGTCAAAACGGTCGCTCATTTCCACTTTCATCGCTCGCAGACACCATCTCCGCCGCTCTCCAGACCCTCCCCAACCACATCACCTTCAACCCTCAGATCCCTCTCTTCGCCAACAACGCCGCTCTCAAGCGACTCGTCTTCGTTGCCATCGACCGCGCCGTTCGCGAGATCATTGCTCCCGTCGTCGAGCGTTCCGTCACCATCGCCGGTATCTCGACTCGCGAGCTCACGATGAAGGACTTTGCGATGGAGGGCGACGAGGAGAAGATGGGCACGGCTGCTCACCTCATGGTGCAGAACCTCGCTGGCAGCCTCGCTCTCGTTACTTGCAAGGAGCCGCTCAGGATCAGCATGGTTACTCACATCAGGAACCTGCTCCTCCAGAACGGCTTCTCGGAGCAGAACATCCCCGAGCAGGCGATCCTCGTCGTTGCCGCTGATAACCTCGAGCTTGCGTGCGGTGTGGTGGAGAAGGTTGCGATGGAGAAGGCGGTTCTGGAGGTCGATGATGGACTGGCACCGGCTTACTTGGCTCGTAGGACTCACCGTGAGGTACGTGTGCTTTCCTTCTATTTATCTTATCAATTCGGCTGAAGCTGATGCGGCTCTTCTACAGCGTTCTCGCGAGGCGTTCTGGGACACTGCCGCGATGGCTGCTTCGCACTACTCTGGCATGCTTCCCGACCCTCTTCGTCTCAAGCTCGGCGGTCTTCAGCCACAGCAGCTTCAGGTGTACGAAGACTTTTCGCGTGTGCGCACTCTTCAGATCCAGGCTGGCGCGTTTCCTGATCTCTTACCTAGCGTGTCGGGATGAGACTAACGCGATGTTGGGTTTGCAGAGGAGCAACGCAACGGCATCGCCGCTGCCTACGGAGGCGAGTCCCCTGCCATCGCTGCCGCCCAGGCTCCCCAGCTCGCCGACGCTGCTCCCGTTCCGACGGTTCTCAGCGGTCCTCAGGCGATGGAGAAGTTTTCGGTGCGTTACTCTTTGCCAGCTCGTAGCCCTGGGCGGAAACTGACCTTTGTCGTGAACGTTTGTAGGGCCTCATCAGCGACCTCGAGAAGTGCTTGGCTACCGAGTCGGTCTCTTCGCTTGCCCGCCTTGCTCCCGAGAGCGAGATCCGCCAGATCGTCCAGCAGATCCCCCTCATCGCCGCCGGCTCGATCAGTCGCGACGAGACCGCTCTCGGATGCTCGCAGAAGATCGTCCAGCTTCTCTACAGGAGCGAGACTGCCCTCGCCCGCGAGGTCTACGTGTACCTCCTCGAGCGCCTCTGCAGCATCTTCGTCAAGGTCGCAAAGGAGGTCACCGCCTGGCTCGTCTACGCCGAGGACGAGCGCAAGTTCAACGTCCCCGTCACGACCGCCCTCATCCAGGCTCGCCTCATCAGCGCCCCTGAGCTCGACGTCCAGCTCGCCAAGTTCATCACCCGCGAGTACCGCCCCTCCGTCGTCGACTTCGCCGCCCGCCTCGTGGCTGAGTGCCTCATGGAGACCCCTCCCGTCGCGACGAAGGACCAGCTCATTCACTCGCTCGAGGCGCTCACCCAGGCTGCTCGCAGCGGCAAGGCCACCGAGACGTCGAGGCAGCTGTTGACCGAGCTTCGTGGTGTCGTCCAGGCTCGCCCCGAGTCGCCTAGCAAGATCGCCGGGGCCGCCGACTCCGCCGCCGTCCGCGAGCAGTTGACCTACTGCTTCGCCGAGTGGGTCCGCCTCTACCAGCAGTCGTTCTCGGTCGAGAAGTCGTTCGTCGATTTCGTCGTCCAGCTCCAGAACCAGGGCATCCTCAAGGGCGAGGAGATCTCGTCGCTCTTCTTCCGCGTTTGCGCCGAGGTCAGCGTCGAGAGCTACATCAAGCACAAGGCTGCTGGAGCGACTCCAGCGACCGGCATCTTCCAGCCCGTCGACGCTTTCGCCAAGTTGATCGTCTTCATGATCAAGTACCACGCTGATCCGACGGGCGCCAACAACGACAAGGCCAAGGTCCACTACATGACAAAGGTCCTCTCGATCGTCGTCCTCGTCCTCGCCAACTCGCACGAGGAGCTCGGCCCCAATTTCCAGCAGAAGCCGTTCTTCAGGTTCTTCTCGAGTCTCCTCAGCAACCTTCACGCGATCGAAGGTCACCTTGGCTCCGCCTACTACCAGATCTTGGTTGCCCTCAGGTGATTATCTATTCTTTTGTTCATTGAATGGGAGTCGCTGACCCCTTCGCTTCCAGTCACTCCGTCAACACGTTGCAGCCGCTCTTCTTCCCCGGCTTCACGTTCTCTTGGGTCGGACTCATCTCCCACCGACTCTTCATGCCCAAGCTGTTGATGATGAAGGACAAGGAGGTGAGTGATCTCCCTTTTCTCGCATGAGTTGCTCAAGCTGACCCTCTCTCTTTTCAGGGATGGTCGTCGTTCCACCGCCAGCTCATCTCTCTCCTGAGGTTCCTCGCGCCCTTCCTCCGACGCGGCGAGCTCGCCGACACGACTCGTGCTCTCTACCTTGGAACGGAGAGGATTCTCCTCGTCTTGGTCCACGACTTCCCCGACTTCTTGAGCCAGGCGGCGTTCTCGCTCTGCGACGCCATCCCTGCCCAGTGCACGCAGCTCCTCAACCTCGTGCTCTCCGCCTTCCCCGTCCCCTGCGTCCTCCCCGACCCCCTCCAGAAGGGCCTCAAGCTCGAGAGCCTTGCCGACATCGCCAAGTCGCCCGCGATCCTCACCGACTTCACTTCGGCCCTCTCGACGGCGGACCTTCGCGCGCCCTTGGACAAGTACCTCCAGACGCGCGAGCCGGCGAACTTCCCAGCCACGCTCAAGGAGCACCTCCAGCTTGCGGCGCGCCCCGAGGACCCCAAGGCGAACATTCCGTTGATCAACTCGCTCGTGCTCTACCTTGGCGTCGTCGCGATCAACCAGAGCAAGGCCCAGACTGGCGGAGTCACCTTCTCGTCCAAGTCGGCGTCGTACGTGCTGCTTCAGCAGCTTCTCAGCGAGATGGAGCCTGAGGGTGCGTTCAATTTCTATAATATTCCTGCTTGCCATCAGTTCCTTACTAATCCCTCCGTTCCTCATCTCAGGTCGCTACTTCCTCATCGGTGCGGCGGCCAACCAGTTGCGCTACCCCAACGCCCACACGTACTACAACGCCTTGTTCCTCATCACGGTCTTCGCCGAGTCCACCGACGACCTCGTGAGGGAGCAGATCCTCCGAGTCCTTCTTGAGCGCATCATGGTCCAGAAGCCTCACCCTTGGGCGCTCCTCTACGTGACCAACCGCATCTTGACGGGCGACTCGCTTCAGCAGCACCTCGAAAAGTGTGAGTCCTTTGTTATTTATACGTTTTGATGGACGCTACTGACCATCCATCCTAATCTCTCAGGCTCCGTCCCTCAAGTCGCCTCTCTTCTCACCGAGATGCAGACTCGTGCGATCGGTGCCGTCGTTGGTTAAACTGCTTGCTTCCCCCTTCCCTCCTCGTACAGTCTTATTAGATCTCTCCTCCTCCCTCCCTCTACCTTCCTCACAAAAAGGGAAGATTTGCACATCACCGCTCTTCTGCCGTCGTTTTCTCTTTTTTTGGATACCAGGTTCAAAAATTACTCCTCTTATGTAACATCAGAATCTCGTTTTACCGGTGTGAATCTGTTTTGGAACGTCTCGTTCGATGGCTTTCGGATGAGAGATAGCTTCAGTTTCCTGAGACCCTTCCAACGCACTGGCACCTCTCGACACGTGGTGCTGGTACGTGCGGAACAACATATTGGTTTACATGGCAAGGATCTCAAACATAAAACACACCTTCTCAGAGCCGCTAACTGCTCAAAACTCAAACTCCATCTCAGCACTCCCCCAACAACCATTCCTAACCCACGAATCCCTGAACAACGTCGCATGCAGCTCGTCCTCCTCTTCTTCCTCACGCCCCCAAACATCAAACATTATCGAAGGAACGTCGTCACTCCTCGCACAAAACTCGGCGTACGTCGCTCGGATCTCTTGAGCGATGATGTCGGTGAGGGAGGAGGAGGAGGAATGCGAGGAGAGCGGGAGGGTGAGACTGAGCGTTGGACAGGCGGAGCTACCGTAGGCGAGGTTGGTGAGGGCTGAATGATGGTGATTGATTGTATGGGGATGTAGTGGTTCGGGGCCGCCTTGATGCTCAGGGCCGAAGAGAGCAGGCGTGGAAGGGCGCGAGGGGTGGGCATCTGGGCTGACGTGTTTCGCGTCGGTGGGAAGGTTACAATCCTCGGCGTAGCCACTGTCCCTCCTATCCCTCATCGTCTCACCCTCAGCCAGATCATTGTACTCAACGATCGCTATCTCGGTCTCCACAGCCTTTTCTCCGACGACCGCTTCCTCCTTCTCACCCACCGCGATCTCCTCCGTCGCAATGTCTCCTTCGACGTAGACAAGGACCTTCTCCTCGGTACCGACTCCTTTCTTCTTCCTGGAAACCCTTCGTTTGAAGCTTGCGACTTCCTCGTCCGTTGAACCCCTGGTGTGGTACTCGTGGATCCACAGCCTTGCACGAGGTTGCGTATTGGGAGGAACGTTGATGTGAGGAGCTTCGAAGACGAAGCAGCGGCGCCAGCCTGACATCTGCAGATCCAAAGGCAAGGATTTCAGTTTTTTAGTTTCATCGTTTCGAAGGAAAATGTCGAAGTTTACAGTCATCTGCCTCGTCTGCACACGCGCCATCAGCCATTCTCTGCCCAACGCGCGTTCGAGAGCAGACCAAACTCACAAAGCTATGGAAGTGTGCTTGATTTGGGAACTCTATATTCACAAACTATTACATGCGCCAATAAAGCGTCAGCGCTCCCATGGCACGTGAACGTCCTCCTCGATCGTCGGTCCGCCACGGCGCGGTGGAAGGGTGAGAGGGAAGGAAACACGGGTCATGGAGGACATCACTCACTTTATCCATGAAGATTGAGTCAAGGGACTCTCCAGGCTCCTTCACAAGCAACGCTCGTCCGTCGGGAGTCCATTCGATTACGTCGCCGTACGTGCCTCCTTGAACGAGTCTGCGAATGGTGACACGTCAGTACCTCGCCGGTACCTCTATCTTCCAGGACTTCAGAAGCATGCAGAGCTCGGGCCTTCGGCTTGTGACCAAATTCAGCTATCTAAAGGGGAGGAACACTCACGCCCAGAACCTGTCGCCAAAGCGATTGCCGAGGACTCGGGAGAAGGGCGGTGCTGTCATCGGGTTCGAGTAGTTTTTCTCAGAAACCTGCTCAAGTTAATCAGAGCTCTTTCGAAATTGTGGTAGTGCTCAAGCTTTACTATGGTAAGTTCTTGAGGGAATGATGGGGCGATCAGGATGAAGAGCGACGGTGACACCCGACAAGACGAGACGGGTTGGTTCGAGCGCTGTACGAAGGGTGGATCGGCAGGACTCGGATGAGGATGCTCGTGTTAGCCTGTTGCTTGTAGAAAGGAGCCAATCAGCTTATCTTCCCCCACTCTGAGCTTCATCTCCTCACTCACTCGACTCTGAGCCACCCCGCGCCGAGCTCTGATGGCGTGAAAGTGAAAGATAGAAGGGAGAGGAGGTGGGAAGGCAACCGAGATAAAGAGACGTTAAACCGATATCGACCGATGACAAGTCTAGATCTATGTCAGCTGACACTGCTTTTTACACGTGCGTCTGCACTCCCGAGCGCCTGCGGTCGCAGCCGGACCGACGAACCGTCCTTTTCCGCCGCGATGACCCTTTCTCTATCTCTGTCTTTTCTGCAGATCAACCTAACTACCGAAGAGCTCTGTTATGCGAGTTTGGGGTCATTTGATACATCTTTTGTGCACGACCATGGACGCGCGAATGCACGATGGCGGCGAAAGCCAGGAAACACTTTTGAGGTCGGTGGAAAGGCGGCAAGGCGAAGGCAGTTCGATCGCTGGACATTTGACCACAGACAGGCGTAGAATTCTTCTACTGCCTTCGCTTTCTTACTGAATGGAGTGGTGATTGTAGTCATACAGACTGGTGATACTGCAAATCTGGTAATACGTGTCGCCCCAAGTCATCTAGGAAAGACATCGAGTCAGCTCACAGTCCCAACTGCTTCACGAGTGAGATTCACTCTTCAAACAAAGCCTTAGATCCCTTCTTTCAGCTCCGTCATCAGACCATTCCGCGTTTACAAGCTTCCTCCAACGACATCGACTGGTTCCAGCGGTACTGCTTGTTGCCGAAGACGTCCTCCTGCGAGAAGAACGGCACTCCCTCGAGCTCATCCACCTGCACCTCCAGGATTGGAGAAAGAGCTCTAGGAATCGTAGAGTGGGTGGAGGGTGCGTAGCTCGACGTTAATGGCGAAGGCGACGGCGAGTCTTCGCGCTCCGAACCGGCCATCTCCCACTCCTCGACGTCTACTTTGATGTCGTCGTAGGGCGCGGCGGGTGAAGAGGAACGTCCTGGAGTTGGATAAGGGTTGATCGAATAGACGTCAGAGGTAGGTGGAGAGTCGCTGATGCGAGCATCGCATGAGGAGGAGGACGGAGGCGGGGAGGAGGATGAAGCGTAATACACGTGGTGCGTGGATGAAGCTCGACATTTTGGCTGGGTCCGACGGCGTGGTAAGGAGGTTGTCGGCTTTTGGGTTGCTCTTTCACTCGCAAAATACCTCTTGCAGCTTCGATGCCTCGAGTCGGGCGCGCGAGAAAAGCTCCTGACGTCCTCGTCCGACGAGTCTCGTCGGAGTTCCTTGTGGACGAACTTCCTCGTGCCTTCAGCGTACTTTGATGACTTTCCACACCGCGCCCTTTTCCATCCCCACTTCTATATCGGTTCCCGGTTTCAGTGACTCAGCTTTGGAACAGAGATTAAGGCTACGCACTGTCAACTGCTTGCCCTATAGAGCCGTGCCGTGACTTGTCAGTTCCCGTTCCCCTCTCCTGCAGTACGAGATCAACGCACGAAGCTATAAAAGCGATGCTGGTTTTTGAAGTTTGGTCTCACAAACTATCACCACAGCCACCATTTTACCAAGTGTCACTGTTGCGCCTGAGCTCGGATCTCAAGAGCTCACCTGGGTGAAGAGCTCGTTGTCTGAGAGCGGAGAGACAAGAAACTCGCCGCTGTCGTCCCAGTAGATCAGCTTCTGGTTGCTTGGATCTTGAATAGCTCTGAAAGTTCCCGTGGAATCCAGAGAATAGCGGTCAGCTGTGCCCCACCTCCCCTCTGCAATGTGCTCTACCCTGCCCTGCCCTGCCCCGTCGTGCGTCGCTCGGCTCTGCTTCCTCCATTGCGGTGACAAAGAAAATGCCACACTCACAGCCAGAACGCCTCGCCAAACCTAAACTTCGACAGTGTCGCCGTCATCGTAGTTCGTTTCAGCTCCGATCGTTCAGAGTTGTCGGGCGGGCTGTGGTGGCGGGGCCAGTGGAGTGGATGCGTGTGGGGTAGGAGAAGAGTTTTAATATGTGCGGTGAGCCAGGTTTAGGAGGTTTTAACGTTTTAGAATGTGGAAGTCATTGATGGATCAGCCGAATGAAGAGATATTCCGAGAGGGATCGGCACTGAGGAGGGGGAGCCGACACAAGGGAGGTGGACGTACCGCTGATCTTTCCCGCCGCTGTAGGCTGCTGAACAGCGTGCTCAGACAAATGATGGGCTGTAGATACCCTTCCAGCTTCAACACCTTTGACAAACAGTCTCTAAGAAGAGTTCAGAGTTCAGAGAAAGGGCGACGGGGGCGCTGGGTTCGTCGAGCACAGGTGAGTCACCAGACGAGCGTACGGCCATCGAGGAGGGTAGAAGAGCTCACACAGGCCTCGATACAGGCGATCGCGGTGGTCTCAGAGCCAGTGATGTGCGTAGGTCTAGAAGGGACAAGAGGAAGTGGTCCAGGGTTCACAGAAAGAACACTCTAGAGCGCGCCAGTGAAAGCCAGCCAAAGCAGACGCCGCGGACCAGACGAGTCTACAATGCTACAAAGATCATGACAAAACATATCCCTCGGTGGACGGAAATGATCAACGAGCTCAGCTAAACCCTCACCAGTCGAATAGGCAATCCAGCGCTGACGTGGTGTCCTTCTGGGCAGTCAAAGAGTTTCCAGCGAACGCGCCAAGGGATCATCCTCCGGAAGAGCTGATGCTAACGCTACTTGCTCGTATGCTTAGACAAAAAAGGTCAAACCTGAAAAAAATGTGACTGCAAGGGCGTAAGACTGAAGGCCACAGAGCCCTTCGTTACTGATCAGTGGCCGACGTGGTTACCGTCGACAAGCTCAGGAAAGCAGGATCAGGAAAATCTCCATGGAAGGGCTGTGATGGCATCATAAAGTAAGACAGCACAAAAGTAACATCAGTAAGCGACGGATTCATCGTTCAGACGAGTCGTTGTGCTGTCGCCGAAGCAGAACCCGTTACTCGATGCCCGAGGTGTCCTTTCTCAAGTCACCGTAGCAGGAAGCTCACCAAAGTCTGACTGTAGTAGGCAGAACATACGCTTACTTGAGAAGCAGCTGCTTCTCCCTCCACCTCCAAGACCGCTCTGCTCCGTCTGACGACCGACATAGGCACAGCCGAAAGGGGCTCGTTTCCCTCCGATTGCCATTAAATGATTACGAAGGCTGGCGTATCGTCGACAATCGATGGACTCAATCACAACTGTAAGATATTGGAATCGTGGAGCAGAGCGGACCACCCGCCAACCGGAACTCGATGCCGAGCCAATCACCCTTTAGGAGCTGGCCACGAACCGCGCCACGCGGAGGCGACACGCCTTCGCCCAAAGGTCGGCCGAGAAAGCAGGGACGGTCTTTGTCATCATTTCCCGTCTCCTTTGTCTTCCTCAGC